>JBBMEG010000004.1:14254603-14289214 GCA_037832605.1 Cyclanthera cordifolia | reverse complement strand
TGGCGCCCCTCCGAGATAGCCAGCCATGGCCGAGCCTTTCCCGACACCTGATCCTCCCTTCCGCTTTTGCTGGATTGTGAAATCATCTTCCACAATTTGTGCCATCATCATTTTAGCTGTAAGACCTATATGTTGTAACTTTCTCAACTCACTTTGAATCTCCTCCTTGAGTCCACTTCCAAATTTCCCTTGTAGTGCTTCTTCACTCAGGTCTTTCATGCCTTTACCACACCTTTCGAACTGCCTCCGATACTCTCGCATAGACCCCGTTTGTTGCAATTTCATCAATCTCGTGTACTTGCTTCCCTCAGATGTCGGTTGGAACCGACCCAGTAACAAGTGTTTAAACTCCTCCCAATGTGCTATGGGTTGTGTGTCTTCGGCATACTGATGCCAATCAAGGGCTTCCCCCTCTAAACACATAACTGCTGCCTCTAATTTCTCTTTTTCTGGAAGTCGGTTCACCACAAAATATCTCTCCACCCTGTGGAGCCACCCAATCGGGTCTTCCCCGTCCTCACCCTTGAAAATGGGCACTTCCAGTTTCCGCAGTCGTATGTCAAACATCGGCACATCTCGGCTTTCGGGTCCCCAAACTGGGCTATCGTTTCCTGGCCCAAACTGCCCCAGGCCGTCGTTCCCCCGTTTCGGTTCAAAATCCCACAATGGCGCCTCATGCCTCGGTCCAGTGTGACCGGCAGCCAGCCCGGGTCGAATCGGCTCGCCCTTGCCTCAGGCCAGCTCCCCCAGCCCACGCCCCTGCCCAGATCCCCCAGCCCCGCCGTACCGCGCGTCGCCGCCAGCCCCACCGCGCGTCGCGGCCTAGATATGGCGCGCCAGATCGCCCACGCTCGCCGCCCCCAGCCCGCGCCCCAACTCGCCCATCGCGAGCTCGTCGCGCGTCCAACCTCCATCGCGCACACCGTCGCGCGACCGACCCCCATCGCGCCCAGCCCCGCGCGCTGCTTCGCGCTGCCACGCCTCTTCGCGCGCTGCCTTGCGCGACCTACCCTAGTCGCGCCTAACGTCGCGCGACCACGCCTCCTCGCGCGCTCCCTCGCGCGCCACCTCGCGCGCGTCTTCCTCGGTCGGCTCCAGCGCCGGCCGCTTGCCCCGATCGACAGCCACAACCGTCGCAGCCCCGGACGAAACAGATCTGCCACCTTCACGACTCCACCTGTGCTCCGCGAACAGACTTCGCATTTCCTCCCGGATTAGGTCAAACTGGAATTTCTGTCCGGCTTCCGCGAATTGCGTTTGCATGCTAACCTCGATCGCTTCTTGTTTAGCCGTTACACCTGCGATCCCTTCCTCCAACGTCGTTACCCTTGCGTCCATCTTACCCACCATCGGCCAAGATATGGCTCTGATACCAAAATTGATAGGAACAGCTATCAATTTTATTAAATTGAAACCCTAAGGCTTTCGAGAGGCCTTGGAACTCTCCTAATTTCTCACAGAGAATACAATTTAGAAAAATGACATAAGAAAAAAAACCCTAGATGTTCAGAGGCTATTTATACCTCCCCCTAATAATGGAAATAAATAAAATAATGCCAGAAATAACAATGAAACAATATTGTGCAGTAAACATAATAATTATGAAAAGACGATACTGCCCTCCTGCCTTCCATTCATAGCTTTGGCCTACGCGAATAAACCCGTATAGCCGGGGTCGTATCACTTTTACCCAGTTAAAATTCAAACCAAGCTTTGGAACTAAAAAAATAGTTTTTAAGAACTTAGTTTTGTTTTAGGATTTGGCTAAGAATTCAAATACTTACAACATTTGTTTGGATATGGGTCCTAAATTCATGGGGTCCTATCCTTTTAGGTTTGATAATAAGTTGCATATGTATCCTTCTTTTAAGTCCTTTAACTTCCTGGCTTGGCATTGATGCTGGTTAATTAAGACTGAGGGTGATTTGATTAGGTCCATTTTAAAAGAATGGAGCCGCCATGTCTTAATAGATGTCAACCAAAGTTTCTAGATAGAATTTGATCATATAGCTTAGATAAAGACAAACTCTATAAGGAGTTAAAGGGAAGAGTGAGTTGGAGCGCTCTTATGAAAGACAGTTCTATAATTATCCTTTCTTTTATTCTTAATGACTTGGAGTGCTTTGTGAAACCTCTAGTTCTGGTTTCTTAATACATGATCCTTTTGTAATGTACTTTTCTTCTTTTTTATAACCACATGGTTGTATTCTTTTTGGTTTAAACAAGGGAAAAAATACATTACTGCTTTTGAATCTGTGGACAACATTAAACCTTAAACTCAAATAGAATAAATACCTCATGAAAATTTCTAAGCCGTTTCATCCTTCTACTGCTGTTGTTTAGAAAATAAACATCAGAATATCATAGTTGAATTGTACCTTTAATTTCTCCTTAAGAAAATCGGCTTCAGAGAGAACATTTCGTGACTCCCCCTCTAAACGTTTGAGGCAGGCTTCATATGCCTCGATGTCTCTGTTCACATCTTCAACCTCCTTATCAAGTTTATCCGACAAAATCTTCATGCATTCAAGGCACAAAGGCTGCTCAACCTGGATATAGAAACAGAGGTATACGGTTTTTAACCAGTTCTCTGAAACTTACAAAGAACCTAATCAGACTCTACATTGAAATGAAACTGAAAACTGAAAATAAGTTCAAGATCTTTTGGTTTAGAGTACCTGAGTTTGAGTTTTGGCAATCTCAAAAGCACGTTTTAAGATGGTTATTGTAGTGTGAAACCCAGAATTATTTGGTTGCATTGCCCCATCTGGCGATGGTATATGCATTCCACCTCCATCAGAGGGAGATTCATTTTTATCCACAACTACAAATGACTCTTCCATTGCCTTTCCAGTTTGTCCCGTGTCAGCTCCGTCACGAGCCCGAGGAACTCCATGTGATTGAGGCCTTTGCTTTGGCAACACAACAAAGGAATTATCCATGCGTGTGGAAGCTAACATGCTACTGGCCCCATGAGCTCCAGACCCCTGCATCCCTGAACATGTTTATCACCACAACATATGTTTATTAAAAGAAACATACAGCTTGAAGTCAGAACATCAAACTAATATCCGATCCAGACATGCCTTAATACAAAACTTCTAGGCCCTCTGTCGGGGTTGTTTATGCAAACGGATTGAGTTATTATAATCCAACCCACGGTTGGCACACCAATTATCAGTTGACTAAAACTCAAGCAGTCGTGTCACATAACCTCCACAGCTGTTTCATATATCTCATGTCCCATTTGAGATTAATCATTTCCTCCTCTATTATAATAGCTTGCTTCCCAAGTTTATCGCGATCCATGTTATAATAACATACACCACAAGCACATTTTATAGTACTCCACCGTTTAAACAAAATCACTGTTTATCATACTTATAATGACTTAACCAGTGCCCACAAACACGGCCCAAAAGATTAATCGACTCCCTTACTGCCGGCTTATCAAACTTAAATAATAATTTACACATCTTGACTCACTTCGTTGGCAAGGAAAAGACATTGTAGTTAAGACTTCAGCTTATATAACACATAGGGCTTTGTTAATATAAGACACAACCTTTCCCATTTGAAGTTGGAACATTAAACTAATTTCCAGACACGCCATAATACTTTGAAGTTTAAACCCCAAGTATTTACGCAAACAAGATATTGGATTATTATAACTCAACTAACGATTGACCCACCGGTTATAATAACGGGTGAGTTGAGCGAAACTCAAGTTGCCATTCCACATAACCCCACTGTCGTTTCATACAAATCATGCCCATTTGAGATTAATCATTCTCCCTTGGATGCTATAATAACTTATACCTTAAACATCGTTTATCATATTTTTTGTTATAATATATCATAATTTTTGTTATAATAACAAGTACCCTAAACATGTTTTATAAAAAAGACCATTTAAAATAACCCACCTGTGCCCCAAACACCGCCCAAAAAGTTATTTGGTTCGTTGGCAGCGAAAAGACACTGTAGTCTACAATACTTGTAGCTAAGCTTATAACACGTAGGGCTTTATCAATATAAACCACAATCTTTCCCATTTGATTTCTTCAATAATTCACAGCCTAAATTCACGACAAAACGTACTGTGTTCAACCAATTTCAAATTGCGTAGCACCAAATTCTCTCCCATGATAAAGCTAAAACTACTCCGTCAAAATTCTCGTAATTCCCCCAATCATGTAACATCTACAACATCATTCAATCGAGTTATACCGCTTAAACGATCACATCACAATCTAGCGCGAAAGGCAATAAATTGCGTAAATAACTACCGAAGTTCAGAAGAACTCAAATCTTAAGCATCAAAAGCGCGATGGCAAAATACAAACGATGAGAGTAGAGAAGTTCACCGGATCGAGCAGAGGGATCGTTAATGAACTTGTCGGCATGGGTATCGACGCCGACGAAGCATAAGGACTGGCCGCAGTTCTGGCAGCCGAATCGAGGAAGATTCGGGTCCGACGGCGGGATCCGATTCGTTTTCCGGTCGCTCATCGTTCGTCGTCCCCTTGCAATCGAAGATTCAGCTTTGATCTTTATCCAAGTCTTTCTTCTTGCGGGGAAGCAGAAGAAAACCAATTAGCCTTCACAGTTCTTTTCAGGATTTTTGCAGTTGAGGAATCATGTATGTAGATAATTGATTCAAGTAAATTTAGAAGACAAAAATAAATAACAAGGTTGTTTCAAAAAAAAATTAAAAATAAATAAATAAATAACAAGGTTTTGTCTCTCTATGGGTGTGTTTGTTTCAAAAAATCAGTGGTTTATATTAGACAGTAAACAATCATTCTTAACCACTCATCAAACATTATATCAAATTATTCAATCAAATTTCACATCAAACCGGTCACTTAATTACTATTAACACTAATCTACAAATAAAATTAATTACTAAACCACTGCTAACACTAATTCACTTCATTCTAGTCTTTTCTACAAAAAAATAAAATAAACAATGCTATTTAATTTAATTTTACTTTTTATATTCAATTGAGGATCTCGAACTAATTTTTCCATCCCGACCCTTTTATATTTTCTTTTCTATGATTAAAATTTATTTTTGGTTAAAATTTGAATGTGATCATAATTTTCATGTTTGTTTTATTTTGATCTCTCTGCTAAAAAAATTTTAAATTTAACTCCCAAGTATATTTATTCAATATTGGTTCTTTAACATTCATATTGGCTATTAAGAAAAAAAAAGAGTATGTCCTGAACTTTTCATGATGTTTAAAATTAGTACTTGAGATTAGAAAAAGGGTGATGAGATGACAAAAAATAAATTTAAACTGTATAAATATGGTTTGTATGTTTAAAACTCATTTTCAAGTTTTGTCTTCTGTCTTTTTTTTTTTTTTTTCCTAAATCAAAAGATGGAAAAAAAACCGAGCAAGAATTGGAGAGATAGAAATCATTGATTCAGTAAATGTTAAGACATCATTAGTGCCCGCTCAACTATGCTCCCTTTGACACGATCAATTTAATCTAACTTTGGATGTTTGGATTGAAATTTTAAGAGAACTTAAAATGAATATTTAAATGAGAATTTATTTTGAGTAATTAGAAATAATGATTAGTAAGAATAAAAAATCAAAAGCGTGTTTGGATGTAGTTTATAAGAGTATTTAGAATGAAAGTTTATTTTGACTATTTAGAAGTAATGATTGCAGTCAAAAGCCTGTTTGAATATAACTTTTAAGAGTATTTAGAATGAAAATTTATTTTGAGTATTTAGAATTAATAATCGCAGATAATAGCTCATTTTAATATAGTTTTTTTTTTTAAGAGAACTTTTAGTAAATACTCAATCCAAACATCATCGACCAAAAGAGTTGAACACCAACATCATATCATTCACCGTCCTATTAGAGCTCGTTCCCACGGACTTACGTCCCACGAAGATAATGAACATCTCTATTGAATAGAAGTTCTTTAAATAAGCTTTTTGGAAGTTCTTTTGCTTAGCTTGAACCACTTCACTTCCATTCCTATCGAATTCTTCATCGAACTATCTTGCTTCAAGTCGCTGAGAATGACGAGAACCCCTTTTTCGGCTTGGCAGATTTTGGCCAACCTTCGAAATAATTCCACCATTCGAAACTTCTCCGCCAACTCCACTAAAGTTTCTAGCCAAATTTCGGAGTTCTTCAATGGTGATTGAAATTCCGGGTCTGCCTAATTTGCATCTTGCTTTTAATAATATTGATGGTCTCTATACAGATGTCCATTTTGTCCTCGGTGTCGCTTTTAATGTGGGCAATGAATCTCCAAGTAGGTGGAGAATGAGGAGTAAGTGAAAATAAAAAAATTCATCACGAGCTAAATGAGAATGAGGACCGAGGATATATTCTCCATCCTTGATTATCATTCCCCACCCAATTTATATATTATATTATTTTATTTCTATTTTACTTAATCCATTTATATACACATATAGTTCTAGAAATGTTATTTGGTTGAATATTTTTTTTATAAAAATAAATATCTAATTAAAACTAATAAATATATATCTTAACTATTCAAAAAGGTATCTTAAAAATTAAATTAAGATCGAGAAAAATTGTCAAAATTTAAAAATAAGAAAAAGAATAGAAAATGAAATAAATGGGGAGTAATTTCTGGTGGGAACACCCCCACAAAATTTAACATGTTTACTATTTTGTTGTAAAGGATGACAACCTTACCCGAATCTACACATTCATATAATATTGTTCACTTTGTATATACACTTGCATGACTTTATTTTGATTTCGCCCAAAAGGCATCATATCAATGAAGATGATTGTTATCACTTATATACTCATGATCTTCCATTCTTCTAACTGAGATAATTTGTTTGCAATCCAATGGATGATTTGCTTTGTACTTATGTGCTCTCGTCTTGTCCAGTGGACATTTTTATCTTTAACAAGTGACCTTTTAATTCGTAGACCATGTTAGCCCAAATTTTTACCTTCTATTTTCGTGTGTCAGATTCTTCAAATATTTTTAAAAAAATTATGGAAGTTCATAATTTAGAAATTTGTTGTACATAGTCGGATGTTCTTCAGCAGTGTAAGGAAAAGGAGAGTTCCGAGAGGGATGCTCTCAAGGTAAGTGCAAGTCGAAAGCGTAGCGTGGTTCTGAAGCTTAGGGTAGAAGAAAGTTTCGCGGAGAAATTTCTCCTTCGTTAGTTCGTTCATTCGATAATTATACGAACATTTTTTAATTCAATAACATAAAATTGAAAATTGATTAAGGACTGAGTATGCATGTTTTAACATTACCATATATGGATAGCTTTAATAGTATGACTTGATAATAAATAAATAAAAGTTACAAGTTCAAATTCTCACTTGTCTAAACCTTTATTGGTCTAAATGTTGATGAAATAAAGAAATATATATTTTTTAAGATTCAATCATTCGTATAAAATGGTTTCAAAATAGAGAGCCAATAATTTTTTTTAGTGAGAACTTAATTTCAACTTAGGAGAATTATATGAAACTTATAACAACCAATCAACCAAACCAACAAATCACCCACATTTTTTATAAAAGTCAAAATCTTAAGAGAGTTTTAATGTACTTTATAAATTTAGTTATTATAATTTGTGGAAAGATAAAATTTAATTTTATGGTCCACTTCTTATGATTTGGAAACAGTGAAGATTAATTCTTATAATTTAAAATTTGGTCATTAAATTTTGAGAAAAATAAGTATATATTTGAGGGAATGGAAATGTGAATAATTATGAAAGAAATAGAAATTAAGAGAAGAATATGAAAGAAAATTTTATGAGAAGAAAATGATTTTGGAAAGTGATTAATTGTATTTGAGAGGAAATGAATGATAATGAAAAAAAAAAAAAAATAACTGATTTGATGTGAATGAAAAATAGTTATAAAAAAAATAATAAGTAATTAAAGAGAACCTTGTGACGCTGGTGTTGAACTGGAATAGTTCCAAACAATGGAACCACTTCTGATCCATTCGATTTTAAAACAAAGAGTTAATGAAGAATAAGTTTAAAAAAAAATTAAAAACAAAAAGACATGTTTAAATTCTATGATTTTCAAAATAGCTTTTTCATTAAATGAGTGCTAATTATTTTTCTAACATAACTTGTTAATGAGCTCTTACAATTGTAAAACTGTTTTTAGAAATGGGTTGATTGTTTTGTTTGGTGTTTTGGTAATTTTGGCGTAAAGTATAGTGGGGGTTGAAAAGTTCAAGGTTAGAAGAAGGAAATAATAAAATGAATGGCGTTTGAAGAAAATATCTAGAGAAGCTGTTGAGAGATTCTGATTGAAACCACTTCCCCGTTTGCTCCCGCTCTCATGGCTTGGTATTTCACATGAACTCCTGCGCCACAAAATCAAACCTCAATGCCTCAATCTCAACCAAACAGTTTTATTATTGCTAATATTAATGAGGCACCAAGGTAAAATATTCTCTATTCGCAAACTCTGTCACTTCTACTAGATATGTTCGTATTCCTTCTATGAGCATGAATATATACACGTAGAAGTGAAAGAAAAAATCAAAAATCGACAAAATCGAATTCAATCGAATTTTGATTTAATCGATCGGTTCGATTTTTTAAAACAATATTAAATCATTTCTATCGAGAATGAAAATGAAAATTGAAATATATCTGTTCGAATTCAATTCTTGATGAAAGAACCAATAAAAAATAAAACCAACCAAATATATAAATAATAAGCAAGTATTGTAAATTCATATGAAAAGTATTATTCTTTTGTTACTAAAATGAAAATCTTTAAAATAAAATTAAAAATCAAATCGAGAATAAGATAAAAATTTTAAAAAATAAACTAGAAGTTTTGTTTAAATCAAAACCGAAAAGTTGCGAACCAAATAAAAATCGAACAAATGATATTTTGATCCAATTATTAAAAAATCGAGAATATTAATTTAATTATCGGATTGGCACAAAACCGACAAAAAGTCGAACCGAAATCATTCCTAGATCAGCATCTACTAAAAAGAGAATGAGAAAATATTTCTCTGATTTACATTCAGGGCGTGATAATATGTATATACTGATGACCAAATATAACATAATATTTAAGGCAAACAGGTCATATGAAGATGCTAAGAAGAAATTAATCGTAAATATACAATAGATTCTTTTCATTAGGTAGAAGTTTGACTCAATCTAAAAATGCACTTTTCTCATTATCAAAATATCAGATTCTTCTAAAACGTTTTTTAATTGAAGTGCTAAAATCGGATGCTTATGAAATATTTAAGGATAAAGTGGTGGTTAAAATGCCAACAAGAACACGATTGCTCAGTAGCATCAAGTTATTCCTATGACTAACTTTTGGTCATAGTTTCAATCCTTTTGAATTCAAAAAAAATAATAAAAAAATAGTTTTTTTATAAAATAATAAAAAAGTGGTTTTTTTTTTTTGAAATCATATTAAAAAAATAAAAGTTGTTAAAATCACATTTAACATATTCCCCACACATGTAGTAGTTTAAAGTAAAAAACACATTTTTCACCAGTAAGAACATTAATTAATTACTTAAAAATATTTAATTACTTTCTGAATTTCCAATATCGCTACGGAGTTAAGAAGCTTAAGTTAAAAAAAAAAAAACAAAAAAAAAAAAAAGAAAATTTTTTTTAATGGATTAAAAGCACTTTTTACTGTTTTGAACATCATATATCAAACTAATGCTATAAAAGAGGGAGCCCATTTACTTACCATCATTGTCTTGTAAATAGGTATTAACAGCAACTGCGTTGAGAGTAATCATTGCCTTTGGTTGCCAATCAGTTCGATTTCCTGTCCAGGTTTTCAAATCCAGTATTCCTGTGTCAATCCATTTAGTTCAAATCTCATCATATTATTCATAATTAAACCTCCGCAAAGTATCTCAATATTTTTTCGGTGATAGAATAATGCCTATGATGTAAGATATCAAACTAAAATAATAACTGGCTAATATAATTAAATATACCTCAACTTATCAGCTTAAACTTTTAGTTTGATTGATAATTTACATAATTTAATATGATATCAGAGCATGAAGTCTTAAATTCGAACTCATGTCGGATCGTTTTCATCGTAAGACATTTCTAAAATTTTCAAGTCTACAAACAAAGGGAGTATGATATGAGTATGATATCGATAACAATTTAAAAGAGCCAACAAAAATTATAGTTCAATTGTATAAATGTGTCGACGTGGATTCATAAAATCTAAACTAATAGCACTTTGAAAGAGTTACATCTCTCCTGTAACCAATTCACAAAGTACTGGTTTATCCAAAATATGACATATGTTATATAAACATTATTCCTAGAAACTCTCTGAGCAACACCTAAAATATTCCATACATAAACCTATTAATCTACTCATACAGCTCGTATTAGGACTCTCACATATAACAGCATCCAGCATCTAAAAATTTAACAGAGGTTTCGTTAAAGAAATATGAACTTGATAGTGTATTCTAACATGTTAAATCATTTGGAGTCTAAATATAGCAATTTAGTATGTTTAAACAGATGATGAAACAGCTTGCACCGTCTAATTACTACTTTTAGCTAAAGAATGAAAATAAGCATCCCTCCATGTCATCACATTATTTGCAGCTAGAAGTGTGCAATATTTTCATCGAGATGGAGAAATAGTGCAAGAGTTTCATTGATTAATATAGTGTTACCACCGGTTATCTAGAGTGTTAAAAATAATTTTTCAAGATAACTCTTTAGGGCTGAAGTGATAATCATTTTATTTTTTATTTTGTGTGTTTGAAAATTAAACCTACAACTGCTATCCTAACCTTGTTCCATATTTAATTTCTATCTATCTTTCTTTTTTAAAACAAAACTAAATTAAGTAGTTTCGAAAAAGATGAAACATTTCTTTGAAAATTTCAGTGAAAACAACTTTAAATTTCAAAAATCAAATACTTATCACACCAGTGAAACAAATCGAACCTTAAATGTTACTTATAAGCATAAAGTAAACTATTCCTGCTTGTGCAATCAATTGTTTTCAGAAGCATCCAGAAATAATAGACTGTAACTTTTTCAGTAAGGAGAGGGTGTGGTTATACCAGAGGTTGAAGAGTCTTTCAGATGCTTGACGTCAAAAATGGCTCCTGAAGCTGACTCTGTATGCTTCCTGATATCATGAGAACCTACAATCTGATATTCCCAACTACCATCTTGGTAACCTTCATTCAGGAATAGCTCTATGTGCCTGGCATCCAATGTTTGCATTGTTCCTACATAATAACATTAGGAATTTAAGCAAGAACTGTAAAAAATTATAGATCAATTACTCTTTCATACTAATTTTTTATGAAGAAAATTCTTAGAAAACATGCTTGGCCTGATAACGTAACTTTCTGAAGCTATACATCAACCATAAAATTTTATCTAAATTTTCTTTTTCAGATTAGGTTCTCAATGATGTTTGTAAGTTGAAATCAAGTTTGGATGTGTTAAGAACATTTTATTAGAAATGAATTTGAGTACCAGATGATTAGGGTATGTACTGAGTTTCATTTGTTTTCCTAAAGTATGAACCAAAATTAAATCAAATTTCTATTAGGAAGTGAATAAGCCTATGAATCCACCAATTCTTTAAACATAGTACGACATTACCAATTACTTGAATGGTACAACTGCAGGTTAAGATCTTGCAAAAAAATGAAAAATAAAATGACACCTACATTTTAGTGGCATGCAAAATGTTTACAAGGGATGCCTACCATCACAAGTATTCAGATCGCAAACGGGACAACGAACAAGTTGTAGATCTGTCACATTAGTTCATTTAGAATATAAGTTTACTAAAAGAAAGTATCAAGTTATGACAAGAATTGAAAGAAAATAACGAAAACACTGAATGTACCAGCTATCCAGATCCCAGTTTTAACATTATTCAAGACACAACAACCGGACTCCAATGTGTTATCATTTGAATCCTGTTTTGGGATTTTCATTTGGTGACTTAGCCTTTCTGATAGGAGTGCTACTGAAGAATCCAGGAAAAATGCCCCAATCCGCATCCAATCTGATTTCATTCAAAAAATAAACATGGTAAAGAAGCAAACTAATGTTCAATTAATATATTGAATCAAGGATCATTAAATATCTATTTTACACAGGAGGATGGAAAGTAGCAGTAAAGACTGCTTTAAGAATCTGTTCCTTTGAATCTCGAGATCACAAATCTTATACTGATTCCACCCTCTATAAGGAATTGAATTATGGTTGAATAGAACTTGACTATTTAGTTATTTGGCTAGATGTGGCTAAACAAGTCCTTGATATCTAGTTTTAGTATCAAGGAGTCAAGTGGAATCATAATCACTCACCAAGATGTTTCTCCTGCTGCCGGAAAATGAAAGAGTGACTTCCGTCTGGAACATGGGTCATTGAATAGTTAAGCAAACGCATATATATGTGTATAAACCAGAGCAGGAATACAACTCGAAGAACTCGAACCCGATTCTCACCAAAGGCAGAAACGTAGAGTTTGATCCATTTGAAGGACGTGTGTTGAGGAGCAGGGACCTGAAGATCACGCAGGCAAACATACTTCCATATACTGTCTTCCATGACTAAACGGTAAAACCACCGGCTAGTTGCCGCAAGCATCATCAAAGATCTTCCATCCAGAAACTTCGCCACCTCTGTCCACACATCCGCGTCGTACCTTTCATGTTCATTCGCGGACATTAAGTAAAACCGAAGGTTAAAGCCTTATAGCTGGTGAAATTCAAATTGATAGAAACAATTGATAATTTCTATGATCCACAAATCTTAATCCTGATCAACCAAACTTAAGTCGGACAAATGGCTGTATAAACAAATGAACTTTCGGTAACTGAAATAATAACAGATTTACAAGCTAGAACGATCACATTTTCGAAAGCTTAAAGTCGAACCAAATACCAATCATTGAAAAGTAGAATATGAAATTAGAAAGAAAAGTAGGAATCTCAGATTACTTAATACAGAACTAGCTTCAGATAGAAAGAAACCTAGAACTGCTTTGATCCTTGTGACAACAAAACAATTCAAATTTATACTGAAAAATTGGCAGTGCTATTGATATTACAAAATGTACTTACGAACAAATTTCATAATAGCGCCAGAAAGTGTTCATCAAAGCGTAGTGGTTTCCAGCAAATTAAGACTGTAACATTCTATTAGAATCCAAAAATCACTAAACTAAACATTTTTTCTTCATCGAATTTCTGCAACAATAGACTTAATTCCGCGAACCTTCACTTTGAACTTCCGAATGTCAAGAAACAACTCGAATTTTTTTGTTTCTTTCCACTTCATAGTCCATCGATCGCAATACTAAACAAATGCGATTACACAGTCAAGCTCATAGAGGCTAAGATCGAGGAAATAACTTCACATCTCAATTTTTGAACAAAGAAATTTAAATCAGTTCTAGGAACTCAAATACGAACTTCCTCGCCATCAGAGTACGTTATACACCAGATAGTCATTCACCTATACAGTCAGAAACGTTTTTACGCGCGAAACTTGTATCAACACTAAAATTACCTACGAACAGCGATTATCAGGAAGAAAACGGAAAGAGGAAGAGAACGAACCAGCAGGAAGACGAAGATGCAGAGGAATGCGCAGTGAGGAAAGCAGAACGAGGAGAGCTACAAGAATGAATCGGCATAATATCTCTTCGCATTCGCTTAACCATTCCTTCCGGCTCAACAGCAACAACTGGAGTTTGCGATGATCGCTTCGACGATTTTTCACGCTCCATGGCAATGGATTGAGATCTCGTAATAACTCGATCTCGCGCTGAGGCAATGCTCAGCTTCTTCCCCATGGACGTTGTTTAGTTGCAGAGCCTATTTTGTTTCTGTTGCTTTGAGATTCAAAACAAGTTTCTTCTCGTTTTCAAACTTCAGTATTTATATGCGCGGGAAATGCCCAATTTTTCTTTTAAAAAAGTGAAAAACTAATTAACGGAAGAAATCAAACAACAAGTTTAAATACAAGGGTAAAAGAGTAAATGTGTATACTATTTTTTTTTTTTAGTACAAATTAGGAGACGGGACACAAGTTCTTTCATAAAGGGCATTGCTCCTCTCAAATAAGATCGAACATGTGACGCTCATGTTGAACTGATTAACATCAAACAATGAAATCACATTACCTACTATTTCAAATAACCCTAAACAAGATATTAATGTGTATACTGTAATTGATAACAACTTTTAGAACAAATATTATAATTTAAAATGTTTTTTTCTAGTAGATTTTAATTTCATTTTATTAGAATTCTCATTAAACTCATTTCTTCTTCTCTAGAAACGTGTTATTTTATGAGATTCATAGAGTGCATTTCGCTCCAATAACTAAGTTTCGATGACTGACGTTAGAATCAACCGCTTCAACTGGTCGATTCAAGTTAGGAGAAATTTCGGTTTGGTTTTTGTCGATTTTGTGCAAAATCAATAATCGAACTAATATTTTTGATTTTGTAATAATTGGGTCCGAACCGAATCCAATAAATCACAAAACCATTAGTTCAATTTTTGTTTGGTTCGATTCGATTTTTGTTTGATTTTCAGTTTTGATTTCGTCAAAATTTTGGTTTTTTTTCAAATTTTTTGTGTATCATTATCAATTTATATTTTAATTTTATTCTAAAGATTTTTATTTTATTTTTTTAAAAAAAAAAACAATACTTCTCCTAAGTCATAATATTACAACTTTTACTTTATATTTCACGTTTAAATCGGTTATTCCATCAAATTTAAATACCAACATTTTTTTTCTTATTATTTATATATTCGATCGGTTTGGTTTTTTATTGATTGTTTCATTAAAAATCGAAATCGAACCGATATATTTTGGTTTTCTAAAATATCAAACTGAATGATCCAATATTGTTCTAAAAGATCGAACCGATTCATTAGATGGATTCAGTTTTATCGATTTTCAAATTTTCCTGTCGCCCCTGATAGTCTCGACAACATGATATTTAGCGGTAGAAATGAAGACGTCACCGATTTCAATTGCAAGAATCAACATAGCAGATTGAATCCAAACTCAGAAACTCCAATTGGCATAGAAACAACAAAAAAATGAAAGGGGATAGGAAATAGGAATTAATCCATTAAGTAGAGGAAGAGTAACAAACAAGGAAACTGGGAATTAGGGAAAGAAGGATTCGAGATCTCATAGAAGAAATATGTTTGGTTGTAGAGACGACGAACGGAAGAAGATGGCTTATTGGACACTATTTGTTTCAATCAGTTGAACTGATTAAAGGCTATCACGTGAACTATTCAAAATAGAAGGTCTAAGTCTAAATGGTCATATTCAAAGATCTAAGTCTCTATAGACAAGTCTAAGGGATCAGATGTAAAGGTCTCAATCCATATTGACAAGTGCAATGAGCTAGGCCCAAAAACCCACTGAATCCAAGCTTAAGGTTCGTGAAATCTCTATAATTAGATAAGCTCTCATTCATTTGAAAGATAATCATAAATTTTAAACGTCAGATAGAATTCACTAGAATTGAAGGCTCTAAATTTTTAATGATTAAGCATCCTTTTGAAGTCCAAAAAAGACCTTCAAATGTAAAACGATTCTACAAAATAATAATGAAATACAAAGAATGTCCATCACATTCTTACATTCAAAGAGAGAATCTGAGCAACAAACAGAGATCAAGTCATTTATCTTTTCTTATTAAAAAGGGCTCAACCGGGTTCGAACCGATGACCTCTTGATCTGCAGTCAAATGCTCTACCACTGAGCTATGAACCCAATTGAAAGTAAAAATGAGAATTGTATTAAACTACTCAAATTTAGTAAATAATTATAAATATAATTACTTTCAAAAAAAATTAACTAATATAGTCACTATATTAATAAGTATTATCGCATATTTTCTTATAATGCAGTATTAATGATTATATATACAAATATTTTAAATTTTAAATACTTTGGAATTCATTTATGAGAATAGAATATTCTCATAATTTCCCATTAAAGATTAAAGATGTATACTCCAATTAATTTAATTGCAATAAAATAAAATTAAGAAGAAAAATTATTAAATAAAATTGCAATATTGATTTAACTTGATAACGTATGAACAAACATTAAAAAAAAACTTAATCAATTTAATTTTTAAAGCTATGAAATTAAATATAATAAACAAGTAGTATATTTAATAATAATAATAAAAAAATAGTATAAATTTGGGTAGGAACCACAAATTCAAATAGATGACAGTACTGCTCTCGAATAAACGAGAGTCAAATACCGATTTTTTGAATCGAATTCATAATCGTAATGTTGAACTGGATTACGACCAAATAGTGAAACCAACGCGTGGCTGACTCAAAACTTATCGATATCGTTACTTTCTCGACAATCAATGCGTGATCGAGAGATGTGCTTCCTCGAGTAGCCCACTCACTAACATGTGAAGCCATCTAGTAGTCTTCACCTCTATACTGCCTCGGACTTGGAGCTCGAAGCTGTCACTAGCGACTGGCCACCACCGAGAGGAAAAGCTTTGCACTTGAGGTTAAAGAAAGAGATCATTAACTGATAGCCTAACTTATCAAAACTGAGAATAAAAGGTCATAATTCTGAGGACAGAGCCTCTTGATATGGAGGGCCATTGTAAAAATGATAAATTTAAATGGAATGACAATCAATTCAATCGATACGAAGCATTTTGGGTGGTAACCAAGAGTAAAATCATGATCGTTTGTGCCCAAAATGAATAATGTTATATTAATTCTTACAAAAAAAGAAAAATTTAGAGAGAAGCGCTTCATTATGTAACTTTGATTGAATATATTAATTTAAGTTGACGTCATGAAAACAAACTAAAATTGAATATCATTAAAATTTCGAATACAAGTTCACTATAAATTTAGGAACTAAAAGATACTTTTATACGAAAAAAAATCTTATTGGGAACCACAAACTGTCTGATTGAATCTTCTTCGAGCTTTTTTTTTTTTTTTGGGTCGGATTTTTATACCTCAAACGTATTTACCCTTAATTGCCTCCTAAGGTTGTATTAAGGGATGTTTGTTTCGGGTAAAAAACGAGCTATTCTAAATGAATTCTTACTAACTCATTTTCAAATATGCACATTCAAATTAGTTATTATAATCACTGAAAAGATTCACTCATTTTTAATTAGTGATGTCCATTTTCTCTACGGAGTCGGGCTCTGGGCGGCAAATCTTCGATTAGGTGGGGGAATGGAAGAGTGAGTGAGATGAAAAATTCTCCGCGAGCTAAATGGGATGGGGATGGGGAATGTATTCCTCATCCCCGATTCCCTATTCACTGCCCTGTTTATATATTACATTATTTAATTTTAATTTTAATTAATGCACTTATATACATAAAGTTCTAGAAATATTTATTTGGATGAGTATTTTTCCTACATAATTAAATATTTAATTGAAACTAACAAAAATGTATCTTCTAACTATTGAAAAAATATCTAAAATTGAATGAATTGAATTAAGATGGAGAAAGTTTGTCAAAATTTGGGAATAAGAAAATGAATGAAATGAGGAATAATTTCTCATTGAAAACTCGATCCTCGTGTATTCCTCACGGTGAATATCCGCCTCGTTCCCCGCAAAATTTACAATTAAATTTTGCGGGGATGAGGTTTAAAATGGAGACAATAAAGTCATCTCGTCTCCACCCGCGTCGTGTACATCTCTATTTTTAATAACTCATTCCTAACCAATCAAAGTAATCATTCATTTATATTCACTCATTGCTACCCTCTCATTTTCAACCACTCATTTCTACCCACTCATTTTCAACCACTCTACTAAAATTATCGTCCAAACAAACAACAAATCTACAAAAAGTATGACAGCTATTACTAAAACCTAAATTTTTAATCACTCAAAATAACTTTTCATTTATAATCATTCAAAATAATCACTCTAAAATTTCACATCCAAACACATTCAAAGAAAAAAAATAACCTAAATGCTTGAAGAAAAACATGTCCCAACCGTTTAAAAAATTATATAATCACTTTAAAAAAAATTGCAAATACAATCCTTTATTAATAAGTATTATCATCTACTATCTTCTATAATACATTATTAAAACATATTAATAACTATACATACAAATATATTTTAAATTTTACCTACATTTATAATTATTTTGTACAAATGTGAAACATCTCTATACAATCATACATTATTTATAACTGTAAGAAAAATAATTTCTAAATAGATAATCAGCTTCCATATATAACTTTTTATTTTCAATAAACCCTCTCAAAATAGACCAACCTATAGTGGTTCAAATATAAAATAAAGTTACAAAAAGAATAAAGCATAAAATGATAATTTGTACAATAAGTATGGGATTAGTAACCTTATCTTCGCCAAACTACAATATAATGTCACAAAGAACTTTCCAAGTTTTCTCTCTCTCTCCCAAAAAGAATTGAAAACAACAATGACAAAAGAAGAAGAAAAAAATGCCTCAGAAGCCTTAGCATAACCATCCAATGAGCCGCATAATGAATTTACATTTTTATCCCACCAACGGAACAAATTGCTGTACAAATGGTGGGGGGTAGAAAAGGGAAAATGAATATAAAACCAAAACAAACTGACTTTAAACTTCTTTCTTCATAAGAGGAAGATTAAAAGATGTGGCTGCTCTCCGGTAGAGGTTGCAAAATGCTTTGGTTTAGCTGAATCAAATCCGAGTTTGAGTTAGTTCATGAATCCCCTGCAATTGGGAGCTTTACAGTGGCAAGGAACTTTGAGTTCGTCGAGCTCGTCCGGATCGAACAAGTAATCGTACCTGTTTGGATTGGTACAAACCCCACGTTGATAGAGACGTGTGAAGTAATGAACAAAAGGAACAAGCTAAGAGAATTAAAAATAGAAAGAAGTTAGTTCTTACGTCAGTTCTTCTCCTGCAGCTACGTTGGCCTTGGCAATGAGAACTATTCGGCTTTCGTTGTCGCCGACGCTCATTATTCTTGCGTAGCAGTTTGGCATGCACTGCACCACAAACACATCCCCATTTCAGTCTTTCCACACCAAACAATCAAATATCTCTTGATGCAAGCATGTTTAGAGAGAAATAAATCCCTAGTCAAACAGCAGCCAGCCCGAAAAAGAAAAAGGAAAACCTAACTACTATACATGACAATGAATGGAAAAAATAAGAGAAACTTAAAGAAACTAATCAAATCTAGAAAATTATTATAAATATAGTCATTTTAAAAAAATTAGCAAATGCAATCCTGAATATTATCGCGTATTTTCTTATAATACAGTATTAGTGACTATATATGAAAATATTTTAAAATTTGACTACATATATAATTATTTTGTGAGAATAGCACATCCACCACAATTTCCTAAAAAATAAAACAAAATAACGCAAATACGATAACAAATTATTTTGTGAGAATAGCACATTCACCACAATTTCTTTTGACAACGAGGGTATTGGGGGGAAAATATTTTAAACAGCTCAAGCTCGCGCCTAGGCTCAAGGCACAGCTCTAGTGTCTCAGCTTGTGCCTTGCACCTTGAGCATCTGGTAAAAAGGCATGCGCCTTCCTGCGATTAATTAAAAAAGATTAAAGTTCTACTAACCTTAACAGCAAAAAATTTTAGCGTTTTGGTTTTTTGTTCTTTAATAATTTTTTTATAAAAAAAGCATTTGCTAACTCTAGAGTTTTTTTTTTGATATATGTGACTGTCCGGGCCAGTTTGCGCGCACCTAGACTATTGTCATGGAATATACTACTTGACTTTACATCATTTTGATGTCAAGGAAACCCGTTGAATGAGAGGATAACATGTCAGTCTACTCTAAAAACATTTTCTTAAGTAATGCACCAAGAAAACAACCAAGAATGGCACCTTCGAAGCCAACTGCCGAGGCAGTTTCAAAGAAGTAAATAAACAATTACAATAAGGTTTGCGTTTGCGTTTGCTTACTGAATGATTTATCAAGCGTGCAATATTTCCTTTGACTGTGGCATCAATGACAATTTCCTCGCTGATCTTGAACAGCTGCAAAAATATTATCAATTGAACTTTAGTGAGAAAAATGCTTGAATTATAACATAAAACCCACCTTAGTGGAGTAAAAAAGCACAACACCATTCAACCTTCAAGTTAGAAAGGTTTGGAAGGTTGAGGGTAGGCAATTATTTAGTTGACTAAGACTTGTATGATATCGGGAGAGGGATGGTCGAAGTTCTCCGAGATGGAAGGTTGTAATTCCTTATGTTCTATATTTCAACATATTTGGGTTCTATCATATCAACCAACTTAGATTTCAGAATTGAATCAACTTCCAGGCTTCCAGCATATGGAACACTTCATGCATAAATAAGATGATGTAAACAAGAAACTCACATAGCAATCTTTTCCTTCTAATTGGTACCGAGCCTCCCTCAAATCTGCTACGCTACGCCGCACCTGCTCACCACGGTACTCAACAACCTAAAGGTCGAAGAACACTTGGTTAGTAGTTATCTAATGAAAACTTTATCAGCACTATGATTGTCTTTGATGAAAATGCAATAAGTTAAAAGCATCAATGAAGCTGAGGAAGAAAGCACAAAGACAGCATTTTATATTGCCAACGTAAACCTCCATTAAACCATGGATGCTCAAACTTTCTAATCACAGGAACGTACACACTTAAATAGAGCTTGCTAGAAATTAGAAACATCCATACCATCTCTCCCTCTTGCACATTCGTACGAGCAAAGAGGCCCCATCCATGAATTCCAGATTTACCGAAACAAACACGATCCCTTTCAGTTCTCTGAAGTCATATGGAGAAATTAGTCAAATAGCAACAAGATTACATTAAAATTATGAAATATACAAAAAAGAAAGGATAATATAAGGAAGTAGCATTTACCTGTAAGTATTGAAGTCGTTCCTTGAATGAGGAAAATGCTTTGGGGTCTTCTCCTTCCTTGTAAGAGAAAACAAGGAATTCATTAAATCGCTGGAAAATAAGCTAAAACTGTGAGGCTAAACTATCCAGGAAAAGAATATTACTCTGTGTGTACTCAAGCTAATAATCTGATTCAATGGATGACGACTTGGCCCCATAGGTTGATGGAATATTGGTCCTTCAACCCTCTAGAAAAATAGAGATAATAATGGTGAGGCAAAGAAATCACAAGTTAGTGGTAACGGAATAATTTTTTAAATGGCCAAACAAGGACAACCTTATCGATTGATCTAACATAAACACGGCATTTTGCTGCGGAATATGGTTCAAAATCATTAGTTTCAGAGGCTGAAGACTTTGACAGTTCTTCTATCTTCGATGTAACTAGCCTCGATCTTCTGCAACATCCCTTCTGCTTTTGAAGCAAGTTTGTACCAGCAAAAATCCCAGAAGGACTGCGCACCACTAAAACAGCATCGGGATTTGGTGTTCTGCATGATTAAAAAGAAAAAAATCAGCCTACGGATCTATACTGAATCAAATAAGAAGATAGAAAGAGAACAAAATAAAATGCAAGAAAGTAAATATTTGACCTATGAATAGCACAATATATTAATTTTCTCGTCATTTGCCTTCCCTTCTCCTCTGAGCATTGCAACTGAAAGTGAATATGCATCCAGTTATGAATTTGTCAGTGAATATGCATCGAGTTATGAATTTGTCAGCTTGTTGCACCATTAAAAAAATTCCAACCCAAAAACAGATGAAATCTATTTCTAAGAAACACGATGCATATTGACAATTACATGAGCTCAAAAATTATAACACCGTGTTAACTTAAAGAAATATTCTGAAAATTAATGATGACATAATAGCAACCATGAACACTTACCTCCATGTAGTATCCTGCTCTAGAGGCACACGTTGTATGAAAATAAGTAGCACATTTGCAGCATTTTGTGCAGGAACCGTGACTTTGCTTGCAGATAACACATTTCTGTTATCCATAAAAAGAAAGCAGGTAAAAACACGAACATCCCGTTGAATACAGAAAACAAAAATATAAATCCAAGAGGAAATACAAAAATAAAAGGCTAATTTTTTTTTTCATTTATGCATACACCATTCCTCAATTAACTAACATTTTAAAACTAACTATCAATTTTAATCTCTATTTACTGCGTCTTTTAGAGAACTAAATTTTATAAACTAAAATAATTATGGTATAAGAATTTTGAAAAGTTATATAATATGATGAGGCAAGTTGTTAGCATAATAGTAATTTAGATCATTTTCTGCACTGCCTATTTCAAGTAGGATAGGTTGTTACGAAGCTAGTCAAGTGAAGTAAAAAACTATAAATTAACGTGTCCAACTCATTAAATTAAACCTGAGGCAGTTAAAATTTTATATTCCATTTAAGGAAATGCAATCTAGTGTCACGTTGACATTTTGTTAGTGAATATAATATTCTAGAACAGTAAGGACTTGCTTGAAAAAGTTGGTGTATAAAAGATGAAAGCTGGTTGTTTTTTTAAAAAAATAAATACAAAAGATGAAATTGGAACTTTTACAATATTAGTCATGGAATAGGAAAATGAATAGGAATGAAAATATATCTTCGGAAAAAATAAAATTATCCAATCATCATATTTCAAAGTTAAGACCTTAACCACTTACATTGAAAAAATAAATTTTAGTATGGCCAACTGGCCAAGTAATTGAGGGTATCTTGGATATAGTATTAAGGGCATTAGTGGTATTTAGCTAGAGAGCCTTGGTTAATGTAATATTTTGGTATTTGTGGTAAAGTCATATTTTGTTAAGCACTCTTAGTAGATTGGTTGTAGGAGAGACAAGGTCCTCTCGAGAGGCTATTGGATATTGTAATTCAAAATTTCTTCATTGATGTTGCAATATATTAGTTTCTTTGTGTTCTTTGTATTTTCTATGTTTGGATCCCTAACACTAAGATATTCTTATTGATCAATATGTGGATCATAATCATCAGTAAGGAATATACAACAATTGCAGACTCCCAACAATTTTGATTGAAGAACAAGCATGAAAACTTATTTGAAAATGGAAAGTTTACCTTAAAAAAAGAATTAGATGGAATTCTAAAGATGCCAACGGCAGGTTCCATTTTCTCGTGATTCAAGAAAGCAACTTCAGGGCGAAACCAAGCACATGTGACATGAACCCAGAGTCCCTCAGCATCTGTAGGCTTTAACGCACCTCCTGAAGCAACATAGAAAAATTGAATTATTGTGTCCCTTGATCATATTGCTGAATAGCATTTCAGTAGAGCTAACAGGCCAATGGCATATACATACTCAAATGAGAAGTTGCTTTATCATGAAACTAACACAAATAGTATACAATAAAAGTGTTGTTGAAAGCAAAAAAAAAAAGACTAAAATACCGAACATGAATCAGAGGGGAAAGCAGTGAAGAAAAAATTGAAAAGAAAAAACACTGCTTCAAATGCAGAAGCTGTTGAATTCTGTTGTTGCAGAAAGAAATGAAAATTTTGCATACTGCACATGAGACTCGGGTGAAGAAGCCAATGGAAAATATATGATTATTGTCTACAGTTTGCACTGCAAGTAGATCCCTGAAGGGATAGCTCAAATTCCTCATATGTCCCTTGTTTCCGTTTTCTTGGTTATTATCTTGATATTAGAATAGCCAGAGCTAGTATAGTAAGATTTGTCAAATCAAATACTCCCTATCTTCATGGAAACATAGCAAAGCCACTACGGTAAATTCCTGATTAAAGGTGCCTCCCGAACCCAATACAAAAGTGGAAAACACCCAAGCACCTTTAAAACACTAAGCAATACATATTCTCTTTAAAATGATAGCATGCCCTATGCCCATCCATGACCATAATGTCTATCTTTTTTTTCAATTTAGCATCCTGTCTACATCTATAACTTGAAAAATATTTCCTAAGAAGACTCTAATTAAACGCTTAGTCATAAGTGACCTTAATTGAGAGAGTTAAAATATAATGATTATTTGCTAAAATTTAGAAGCACGGTGACCCAGAAACGAAATGCAATATACACACCCTTCACAGGACATAGGCAACACTCTCTATTGGTATCTGGTGTCTCACAAGCTCTACAAACCCATGATGTAAAATCGTGAATATCTTTTGCTCCATAGCATTCCTGGTGGACAGCAACTTGGCATCTATAAAGAAAGGAAGAAAAAAAGGAAGGACTATAAGAAAGGTTACATGTACTTCAAGATATAGAGTTTACATATCCTATATCTATGATCTCAAGTATATATTCATACTTGAATATAGAATTACATATCCCCTAAACCCCATTACATATTCATGGTCTCAAGAGCTTCAAACTGTGAGGTTCGTTTTAATTTTATATATGTGTGTGTGTGTGTGTGTGTGTTAGTACAAGTTTATACTCAACGTCTAAATACCTGTTACAGATGATAATTTTGTTTTCTTCCCAATCTTCAACCCATCTACAAACAGCACACCTTTCTGTCGTCCATTTTGCATAAACAGGCTCATAACTATCTGTTAGAGCAAAGATAATGACACATTTTAAAATGTTGCCTTAATATTTGTAATTTATCAAAGAAAGCACAGCGCAACAGGAACAAACTGATACAGTGATATACTGATATACTGCAATCTTTCCAACATAAACAAAGAAAAAAAAATCCATGAATAAAATTTTTGAGAGAAAAACATATACCAGTTAAGAAGGTGCTTAACTGCTGGTTATCCAACTTCAGAGACTTCGAGGAATCTATGCCATTGGTGTTGAACTCTGCAATCTGAAATTTCATTGATGTTAATAAGAAATGACTAAAATCTAAAAAAGAAAGGAAAGATTGAAACTTTATTACAAACCCATTGTTCCAGAGGCAACATTGTAGCCTTCACTTTAACACTATATTTCCATTTCTTTGCCCTGCAACCAGTGTGTTTTTCCCATTCACTAAGTCTTTGTTTTCTTGCCCCACAAGAACCACACTTGCAGACAACTCTAAAAGGCAAAGGAATCAAGGTCACAATTTCATCATCTTAAACAATTTACCAAATCATTAAAATGATGAGCCTAAATATTATGTGGAAGTGGGGAAAGAAAAAACAAGCCAGTTTAACGTGATGTTCACATCACAGGACTTACAAATGTAAATCAGGAATATAAGCTCCTTCCATGCCATTGCACACCACTATTATCTTATCTGGAATAGAAGCCACCGCACCTTTGTCCATAGAACTGGTTTAAATAAAGTGTCAGATAACTTGCATCAAATGTATAACATTTATTCTCAGAAAATAAAAATGGTATAGATTTTAAAGACTAGAAAATAAAAAATGATGACATGAAAAGGTTCCTATTACTTGCTAATGCCATCATGCATGACAGCTTCATAGTAGAAATGGTAAAGTGGACGTCCGTTCCCCTCCCTGAGTCCCTCTTAACCAAAATATCCATATGTCGATATTTTGCAGGAAAATGAAGTTGTAATAGCTAAAAAATAATAAGAGAAGAGTTTGTAGTGCTCACTTGACTTTTGACCGACTATTTTCAACATGCAGTGGTTCATTGAAGTTGACCTTGCAATCAGGGCAATAATATTCGCTGTGCGCCAAATCCTTCAAATAGAGCCAGATTAACAATTAGACACTCCAGAAGTTGGGTAAAAATTGAAATGTGTTTGTATGCGAAAGCAAGAGAACAAGGGCATGCCAAGCGCAGAAGGCATACCTTAAATAGCTTGCCAGAAATTTTGTCGCACTCTGCATGCACCCATACATTACAACCATCACAGCATACCTGATTCGACACAGAAACTCATAAATCAGATAAAGAATGAAGAACATAGACGGGATAGCAAACGGATTGGTCTGAACAAATGACAAAATATTCTTACCCAATTTCCACCATCAGAATGGTGCCATATTTTCTTGCATATACCACAATATTGCTTTGATTGTCTTAACTGCAAAGATGAGAGTTGATAAATAATTTAACTAAATACCACCTATATCCACATTCCACTGTTATAGAAAAGAAACTACTTTCTCAGTTTCGTTATTTCCTCGAGATTGGCAAGGAACCACAAAATATATGAAAATAAGCTTCCAAACCTTATGGCAATGTTTGCACAGAAGTTGTGTTGAAGAAGTCGGTCCCTTCACTTTCTTAAGTGACTTGCAAAGAAACAACAAGCCACATCCGTCACAATGTCTAGAACCTTTGTTGTTTACTTTCTGTAAAATAAACCAACTGATAAGAACTCTCAACAAAATCAAGCAAAAATCAGAATGTAAGAATATGCAGTAGGTGCATTAGCTTGCATTCAGTGTTAAGATGAAAACACATCAAACAACAAAGCCTAAAAATCATTGGAAACGAATATAATCATTGGCTATAGCGATCTTTATGTCCACAGCACAGTACTAAACTCCGGAAACTTTACTACCAAATTCATAACCTTTTTGAAGCAAACTTTTCAACTGAACATTATACATCTTGCTTTTTCCATTTTTTGGCCAAAAAATCGACTATGGAGACAGCAAGAGATTTTCTTATTGGGTTCGTCTGAAAATTCAATCACGCGACTTCTAATTAGGTGGTATTCAAAGACCGCAAGCATTAGCCCATGGCAGGGCCACTTCTTGAAGGCGCTGTGATAAGTAATTTTTTGAATAAAAAAGAATAAAATTACATATTCCAATACCAACAAAAATACAGTGTCGAAATACGGAAAGGTTTGGTGGCCTAGTAGTGTTTCATTGTTTGGTGTCAATCCAGTTCAATACCGGCGTCACTAGTTTGATCCTGAAAATCGGTATTTGGCTCTCAATTTATTTGAGAGCAGTAGTGCTCTCTAGGTAGGGTTTGTGGTCTCACTCCCCAATTTGTACTCAAAAAAATAAATAAATACAGTGTCCAAATGCTAAAGTTGGGGCAGATGACAAAAGACGTCAATTGTCAAAAAGATTTAAGCTAACTGTAAACGCAAAGGCCCCATAAAAATAATTCACTAGCCGAAGTTCTTGTAATTTAGTACACGATTATCCTGCATCAAATTCCAATAATCCAGCCAAACCCACGAGGATAATTAACTCAAAACCCACTAGGCCTCAAATAAAAAGCTGATGTTGAAACTTGAAACATGTTTTTCTTTTTTAGAAATTACCGAACTTTCATTGAGAGAAAAGAAAGAAAACACAGTCTAAACGTGTAAATTACCAATCAACCCACAATTATTATTTTTGAAACATAAATCTACGGTTTAAATTGATGGGTTATGTAAATTTAATCATATAAAATAACATAAAAGGTTAACAACAAAGGAAAAAGTACTAAACCAATTCTCAAGAATCGTACCTTCTCGGAACAGTGTTCCAGATCCTGGTTTGAAGTCGAAGCATCAGGCAGTGAACTGTCATCTGCTTCTCGAAGAGCCATTAACATACTGCCCACGCTGGCTTCCACGTAACCATCTTCGGCTAATACAGCCTCCTCGATTGCCAATTGGAAATCACTCGGCTTGCTCTTGTGCAATTGTTTCTGCCCCTTGAATCTGTTGATTATGACAAAATTCATGATTATGGTATTCGATCATTTTTAAAAAAATAAAAATAAAAATAAAAAATGACGAAAATAGTTGGTTACACACCTCTCCAAGAACTTCGCAAAAGGGTATATCATCCCTTGTTTCACCCAAGCATAGTCCTGTGAATTATAACACAATAAATATCTAACAAGCGCAACGAATAAAATGATTATTTCCCATAATCTAGGGGCGGAAAATTACCCTTTGAGTTCCATTTTTCGAATACCCGAAAAACATTACGCATATAGAACCTGGTACGCAAGATTTTAGAACCGTTTCGGGAGCTTGCAACAATGGATCGATAACTATTGCAGGCCAAGCAGGGTATCTTTTTCCACACTTAGCCCAAACTAAATCTCCCAAAGCAAACTCCTCTGGTTTGTAAATATCTTTCCTCCTTTCAGAATTTGGATTTGCCTTAGCGCCAATACAAGTTATCCTAGCGGATTTGTGTTCATCTTTCAATGGAAACACAGTTTTAGAGCTGAAATACCTTGTACTATTCATATTAGAGAAACCCATAAACTTATCTTCTTTCTCTTCCTCGCTTTTACCTGATGAGTATGAATCCCACTCTGAATTTCCCGTCCTGCAACTATCTTTCATTCGCTGTTGTTTCGATACTGTTAATCCCTTACTTCTCCTTCTGGGTTCTGCTACGATGTTGTTTGATTCTTCTTCAATGCTGGAATCTGTAAAATCGACCTTCGATTCTTGATTCTTCCATACATGAAGAACCGAGTCACTGAACCTCGAAGGCAGCATCTGAATTCTTCCTCGCGATGATTTCAACAGCGGGGATCGCAATTTCTTCGAATTTCGCTCGAATCCATCTCCCGAATGAAATTTATCGCTGTACCAAGAACTCGAACCACTACTAACAACCTCAACCTCGTGCAGAATGCCATTCGGATAACACTGATCCGTCCGCCGTTTCTTGGAAATCGCCGAATACATGTAATCCGAAGAATCAGGCTCCTCGAGTTTGCAACGTTTAAGATTCGGCGTTTCAAATTTCATAGTTCGTTTGATGATCATCTTGTTACGAATACTAAAACACGAATTTCCCAGAGAAAAAACAATGCGAAGCCCTAATTATCTTCTTACACGACAACAACGGCGCCCATGTCGAAGGATTTCTCCATCCACCACTCAACTCCGCTTCATACCCACTCCACGCAACACCAATACTCAATCGTAAAATACGAATAAACCCTAATCGAACCACAATGAACGATGAAAACCCAGAAAATTCAACTCATTCCAGAAACCTTCAAATCCGCAGAACTGAGATTAACGACGAAAAGATAAATCGCAGCAAAACAAAAACAATTTCAGAATCGAATGAACAAAATCCGCGATAAACGGAATGAAATCCCCGACGAGAGAGAATCGAAATCGGAGAGCGAATTTCAGACGAACGAAATCATTCGAACTCGCAGAGAAAATAAAACAACAATGCTACGAGCTCTGTCAGAGAAGCAAATCGTCAGGGAACAAAATTTCTGTTAATCACATTTATATAAATAAAGTTTAAGTTTTTTTTTTTTTTTTTCTTATTTTTTATCTTATGTTTATTATAAGTGAATTTCTAAACTTTCCATAATTTTGTCGATGTATATGGAATCTAACTTCGTTTAAATTTATTTTTGTTTCAATCAAAACATTGCATTTTGTTCTTGGTAAATTATCAAGTTTAATATCTAATAAGCATTAAATTTCTTTCTTTTCTTTTTTTTTTTTTTTTTTTTTTTTGTTAAAAACAAACTCAAAACCAAAATTAAAAATCGTCACTAGAACAACTTAAACTTTCAATCGAGAGCGAACCACAAGTGGGAATAAATCCTCCGCTAATACAATGATTTTAAACCACATTTTGAAAGGTGATGACGAGTATAAAATCATAAGATTAAAGTTCCTTAAGCAAGAGTCTAATCACAACTCGTTATGGGTGTTTGTGTTGAAAAATTGTAGAGTATTTTATTATTGAGTGTTTATAAATTAGTAGTTATTTTGGGTGATTATAAATAAGAAATTGTAATAATAGCTCGTTTGTATAATGGTTATAAAAGCTCGTTTATAAAATCTACATAAAACAGACAAAACAAACAGCCCCTTAACAGGACTATCAATGTTATTTTAAAGGCAAAATATACATTGTCGAATCCTCGATGGCAGACTTTTGATGTACTTTGGGGTAACCTTTGAACATAAGAACTACTTAGGTGTGAGACACACCAAAGTAAAAAAATGGAAGCTTAAGCCTGACACGAACTTATCCTTACCATGAATGATATATTAAACCAATGATCGTAAAGACTTTCGTCGACTAAATACGACAAAGACCAAAACACCAACCCCCGATAATCAAATCACTACAAAAATAAAAAATCAACCCACCATTGTAAGAACCTAGCATACACTACTACTAAACTAGAAATAATAACAGATCTCACTTTAAAGGAACGTACAAAACTAGTAACACCACAAATAAACAAAAGGAAGTCCAAAGACAATGAAAATTTTAGTATTGTGCGTGACGAAAATAAAATCCGACAACTTGGATAATTAGTACTACCCAACCCAAATCGTAAGAGTTTTGTTAGATTATATACTTCAATTTGAATTGGATTGAGTTATGTTTTTATAATTTTGCTTGGGTTGGGTTGTGTCTAAGCGGGTTGATGAATTTGTTGTCTAGTTCAACCCAACCTAACTTCATCTATAAAATAGTATATACATATATGTGTTTGTGTCAAAATATAAATTAATCAACAAGATAAGTTTTATCGTATTAATAAATAACATGCACTAATTAATAAAATGGTTCAAGTAGAGTATCATTCAGAGTTTATTCGTTTGTTTTATATATTTGCGAGGTACGTATAAAGTTGCTTTATACAGGAAAAAATAGAGCAACATAACTCAATAACTCAACTCAACCTAACCTCGAAAATATAAGATTGAGGTATGTTGCTCTAATGCATATAGTTGAACTGGTTGAATGATTGGTTAAAAAAAACTCTTATAACTCAACTCAACCCGAATCATGTACAACCATAGTTATTTATACAAAATAATTATAAATATAGGCAAAAGTGAAAATATTTTTATATGTAACTATTAATATTTATTCATGCATTATAAATACTCTATTATTAAAAAAAAGTGAACATATATGTAATTGTTTTTTATATTTGACAGTTTTTGGTAAGGAGTTTTTTTTTTTTTTTTTTTTTTTTGGGTAAGTTTCTCTTATTTAAATAAGAGTGTTTCTTCCTTCAAAAAAAAAAAAAAAAAAAATTAAGGTAAGAAAATATATCTTATACTATTAAATTAAGGTAAGAATATTCAAAATCGGGTAATCATGTGACTATTAAATTATAAAAGATATTTTAGACTATAGTTTTCAAATTAATTTACATAAACACGCGAGTTAAATATATATTATTGTCTTTTAAATGTATAGTGTACATTACAAAACGTATATTTTCTACTCGCGAAAATTCAACCAAGAAGAGTTTATAAATGAAATATTATAAAATAATGGGTTTTTGGACTTTGATATAACTAAATAAATTACAATAATCTACTTATACTCTATAATATTAACCTAAAAAAAAAACAAAAACTTATACTCTATGATATTAAACGAAAGTAGACTGGTGTGTCGTAAGAATCGGTGGCGCATTAGTTTCATTGTTTATATATAATTCAGTGTAACACCACGATCACAAGTTCGATTTATCATACTACAGGGTATGAATATACAAACTATACAAATATTGCTTGAGTTATCACCAATGAATTGGCTAAATGTTGTCAATATAATTATTAGCGAAACTATTAATTAAACACTATTATCTAAACTATTACCGGAAGACTATCAACTAAATAGCTTGAAAACTAACATTTGAACATATTAGTAATTAAATATTATCAACTGAACTCATTTTTAAGCTATTTTTTAATATATATCAAATATTTGATAGGAAAACTTAAAAAATTAGTTAAGTATATAAAATAATTATAAATATGATAAAAAAAAAAGAGCAAAGTTATTGTATTAATTTCTCTTAATATAATATTGAAATAATTACTATAAATGCAAAAATTTTATTATTTACCTATTTTTATAATTATTTTACAAAAATAGTTTACATGAATTTATTATATTATATATATATATAGAGAGAGAGAGAGTTGCCACATAAAAAAGAGGCGGGGTGATGGATAAAGTGGGCTTAATTTTTGGCTCCAACCAACAAAATTGAAGAAAGTGAGGGAGGGAAACGATTGGGAATTGGCTTCACGTTCAACCGCGAAATCCAAACTGAAATTCGAAACTACATTTCTTTTCCTGACGTGGCAGCTGAATTGCATATCCCAATTATTACTATTATTCTAATATCTCTTTTTTTTCTCCTAAGTTTTTTATTTTTATTTTTTAATTATGTATATTTATTATTTTTAATTACTTTTTTTTTTTTAACCCAATCAAATTAGTCCAAAGCGATAAAGATTAGAACAATCCTTAGTCGAGACAATACTAGGGGGAAGAATGTTTCTCCAACAAAACAATGATTTAGTTCGTGTAATTTATAAAAAGTTATGGTGTTTAAATTTGATTATTCCAAATAATAAAACTAACTCGTCATCGAAAGGTAAATGATTGTAATGCTTTTGGTTCTTATTTCAATTTTAAATTTGTTATTTTGTAACATCTCCCTGTAAATATATATTTTCATTTTTCATGTATTATTTATATATTTGATTATATTCAGTCTGATGTGGTTTTTTCACCAATTGAAATTGAATTAGTATATTTATTTATTTTTTAAATATCAAATTTAATGGTTCAATATTATTTTAGAAATTAAATCGAACAGCGATATCGAGTTAGTGTAGCTCGATTATAGTTTCCTTTCACCTTTAGTTGTATGCTTTTGGGTATACGAATTTTCAGTGAGCATTCAAAATGAAAGAAAAAAGTGGTCGAAAACAATAAAACGAAAGTGGTTAAAATATTTTGTTATTTCGTCTGGGAATCTTGAACGATCGTGAAGAACTTTCTGTTGCAACCATCGGAGAAGGCGATTCGCAGTGATTCCGGCGACTGATACTGGCGGATTCCGACGAAACCTATCGTTATGGTGAGGATTACAGATTTGTTAACATATTTATTAACGAAGTTCTAGTAAAATCTTTTATATTTGAAATGAACTTTTTTTTGGATTAGAAACAATTTCATTAATCGAATGAAATTACGAGAGAGGGCAAATCGCCATTACAAAAGAGACTTCCAGTTATTAACTAGAATATCATTACTACAATCATGGAATAATGGTGATTGTTTGTGCCATGATATAACAACACATGTCGTATTATCCATAAAATTAGAGAAATTGATAACTCTTTCCTGGAAGATTCTGCCATTCCTTTCCTTCCAAATGCACCAGCAAAATGGCCTCACGAAATTCTCCCACAACAGCTTTTTCTTATCTTTGAAAGGATGGTCAGTGAGAGTTTATTGCTGGCGAGAGCAAGAGTCGCCATGGAGGGTCAAGTTTCAATTGAACGAACTTCTCAAGATGTCCCAAAATCTGTTAGCAAAGCTGCATGTAATAAACAAATGCTGTTGGGATTCATTGGCCTCTTTGTAGACCACACACCAGTTAGGAGATAAGGTATAAGTAGGTAATCTTCTTTGCAGTTTCTCATTGGTGTTGATGGCTCTGTTGAAGAGTTCCCATGATAAGAATATGATTTTTTGGGGTACTTGTCCTTCCAGATTTTGTGTTGTAGGCCCAAGTCGATCTTTGATAAGTGAAGCAATAGTGAAGATACCATCTGGTTCTAAATTCCAAGTATAATACTCTTCATCTCTATTGGTAAATCTATCAGCTAATACGTGAGATAAGCACAAATCTCAACAATTTCCTCTTCTTTGAGGCTCCTCTTCAGGAAAAAATTATAAGTTACTTGTTCATCATTCCAAGCTTCTTTGATATTCATGTCCTTTTTTGTCGATAGAGCGAATGTAAGGTGAAGTTGTTGTTGGAGAGGGGAATGATTAACCCATGTGTCTTTCCAAAATAGTGTGGCATCACCATTTCCAATGACATGGGTGACTCTATCATGACTGAGGTTAGTAAAAGTAGAAATTGTTTTCCACGGCCCTCTAGACTTCAAGCAAGGCAATTACATCGGCTTGATGCTGGATGGATCATAGGCATGATTAGCGTCGATGATTTTTCTCCTTAGTGCAGTTTTCTCTTTCCCGTAGCGCCAGATCCATTTTGAGAGGAGGGCTTCATTCCTAATTCTGATTTTCTGCAAACCAGCACCACCACATTCAACAGGGCCCGTAGTCTTGTTCCAATTGACAAGGTGGATGCCACCATTCTCTCTATTGCCTTCCAAAGGAAATTTCTACATAGTTTTTCCACTTGGTCAAATGATTTTGGATGGCATTTTGTACAAAGGCAAGTTAGCTAAAGTAGCTTGTATGAGAGTAAGGCGACCCCCTTTAGAAATATGTGAGTTTTTCCATGATAGAATCCTCTTTTCAAATCTTCTTGACGACATGATCCCAAAAAGATGCTTTTCTTGGGTTACCATTTAGGGGAAGACTAAGATAAGTGGTGGGCCAACAACCAGTTTTGCAACCATACAAATTGGCAATGAATGCCAGTTCTTGATCGCTGATATTGATGCCCAAAACTTCAATGTTTTCAACATTAACCTTTAAACTGGAGGCATCTGCAAAGGCCCTGATAGTGTTGAAGAGGCCTTCAATGGATTTGAGATCATATCTAGAGCATAGGAGGGTGTCATCCGCAAATTGTAGATGTGTAGTTTGCAATGAATCCTTTCCAATCGTAACGTGAATTCTTTCCTCATTAGCAGCTTGGTTAAGCATTCTGCTAAGTGTCACGATCCAACTTCGTTGTCGTTGCAAAGCGACCGTGAGGCACTTGCTCTAACCCGGCGAGCAAGTCAGCCAA
>JBBMEG010000004.1:14192882-14254503 GCA_037832605.1 Cyclanthera cordifolia | reverse complement strand
TTAAATTTTTTTTAATATAGTGCGCCTTATGTAAAAAAGCCCGCGCCTTAAGGTGCGCCTTGCGCCTCAGGCCCCAGCAGGCCATTGCGCCTTAGTGCGCCTTGGGCTTTTTAAAACACTGCTCCCTACAATTTTCACATCTTATCATAAGATTTTGAAACAAGCAAGAATGCTTTCACAGATGAAGTTATTGATAGACTTCTATAATTATGATCTTACCGAAAAAAATAGGCTTCTATAGCCAAGGTAGTTGTATAGATATGCAATGGTATACTATATACATGTAGTATTTGCATCCAAATTCTTCTTAGACGTAAGAATCAAGAAAGGAGTTAAAAGAAATATGGTGGAAATATCAGATGGTTCAGCTTTCATATGATAGAATCCATCTGAGGCCTCTGTTTAGAATAAATGATTAGACTAAAAAATAACTATTAACTAATATTAAAAAATATATTCTTATTGTTTTTGAAACAAGAGACAAGTTAAAAGCTCTAGATTTTAACAGACCAAGAACTGCAACAAAAGTAAAACCATAGGTAGCAAAAGATTCTTTTAGTAGTAACATGATTGTTGTGTAGGTTGGGTTGCACAATTGCACACTTTAGTACCAAGATTCTTTTCGTAGTTATCCGACGAGGAGTATGTTATGATCTAAGATCGAAAAATAACAAGAACGCTAAATTGAGATGAAAAGAATGAAATTGAATTGTCCACAAGTTTTCCAGAGGCTTGCCCTCTCCCCAATTCCAAACGGAATGCCAAATTGTTTAGAGAATAAGATACCTTACAATGACCTAATGACTCCTATTTATAATAAACCTAATCCCTAAACCTAATTGGTAAAGGAAATACTATTATCCTAATTTAAATAGAAATACTACTATCCTAATTAAATAAGGAAACCTGAATAAACTAAAATAGATAATTAAAATAAACCTATAATACTAAATAACAATTAAATCAATTAACTTTCTTCTTCCTTGAGTAGACTTTGAAGGCTCGATGCGTATCACATTACAGTATAATATTTATGTTATGGTGCTTTTTCTTCTTCTAGCAGCAACAATTCTATGGAAGAGGCCTGAGTTAACATCCCTAGCTTTTATATTTGAAATGAACTAGCCCTTGATTTTTTGTAGAGATGTATTTTTCATTTTGTTCTCGGTATTTCTGTGTATTCATCATTATAAGATGTTTAGGATATGCGATACTGAGTGAATTATGCTTTTTTCCTGCTTGTGAAACTTTTGTTCTGATTAATGCTGCACATGAAATCTCTTTCCGTCATATTTTGAACATCTTCAGCTCTATGAGTTTTGAAGATAACACGTAATCTGCCCATCCATATGTCTTATCATTTTTGTGAGAAGATTCAATTAGATCTTTTTTTAACTATTATTTTTTTCACGATTTACTTTTTCAGTAAGAAGTTCAAAATATGACGGTGACCAATAGTGTTCAGGGTAATTTCATCAAGCCGCAAAATGAACAAAGCTCAGCAAGGTATTGACTTCTTGAACTGTCTTTCTCTCATTCACATGCCTGACTAATTGACCTATCTTTTTTTATTTTATTGTGCGCGTTATGAGATATCTTAAGTATGTGTAGCTTGAAAATACACAATATAAATCCCATAAAAACGAGGCCATATAAAGTACTTCGAATTTGTCGATTCATTCTTTGAGAAAATAAGTAGTGGCCTCCCTTGTTAGAGCTGTTTTTTATATGCCCCTGCTGTTTCATCTGTTTCTTCATTATAAAAAATGAAATTCACCATGAGCTGCCAGGTTTGGTAGTTCATCTGGTGGTTTATGGAAGGAACTCCACTTTTATTTATGGTATTTTCCCATATCTTCCTTTGGTTTTAATTTTACTATTTTAGAAATTACAGAAATCTTATTCCTTTTCTTCCATGAAACTTCCTCGCTGACATACTTTCCCCCTTTTGTTTAGAATACATTTTCCAGGTACATCCAGGAAAAATAAAGAAGATCATTCAGATCTTCATCTAGCTAAAAATATAATGCAGAACAAGCAGTATAGCATGTCTAGTCGGGCAGATGACGAATATGATTATGAAGATGGTCCAAGAAAAATGAAACAAAGAAAAAGTGGAAATAATGATGATAGGAAGGATATTCGTCCAAGGCAGATGACAAATCAAGAAGAACGCTGCATTTTTTCTTTGAAAACCCTAGGAGGCCAAAACATTTGACTGTGTCAATAGCAAACTTTACATACTTGATGCTGCCTCAATGGCAGCCTGTGGTCCCCGGCCATTGCTGCATTTTACCTATTCAAGTAAGTTTAAAATCTAGTTCTCTTTGCATCTGTGTTTCTGGTTTTTCTACCGCGGTTGATGCAAAGATCATAATTTCTGTTTAGATACATTTGAGACTCCAGTATGTTGTCAATAAAAAAAAGAAAAAAAAATGATGGAGAACTGTCACCTAAATACTCACGAGAGCAAAAAGCTTATACGTACTACTGTTATACAAAATTTTTAGACAGTTCATGAAGTTGGACTGATCTCTTATTTTAATTTGTTCATACCCGATTCTTTAGTAATAATGTCATTGAGTTGTTTGCTTTACAGCATGAATCAGCCTCAAGAAGTCTGGAGAAAACTGTGCGGGAGGAGATTCGCAACTTCAAGAAGTGTCTGATAATGATGTGAACAAATTTTGGGTGCTTTGGAGAAACCCTTAGTTAGTGCCATTGTGTAGGAAGTTCATCTCCAATAATCCCGAACCAAATTGTTTTTCTTTTTTTATTTCGTTTGGTGTGGGAGGGTAACTCGGCTTCCTGTGTTTTTGTATTCCATCTAAATAATGGCTTTGTTTCTTTTCGAAAAATATGCTTGAAGCTGAGCTTTAGATCGTAGGTCTCGATTAAATATTTTGAAGTTTCATGTTGGCTAAATTTCAAATTCTGAATTGATTTCTAACATAGAACTTGATATCCATGTTTATAATGTGTTTACCATTAGTGTTGCTTCAAATCTGTATTTCTATCATCTCTAATATGCTCACTACGTTTTTACCAGTTTTGTGTAGTTGTGTATTTGCTTTGAACAATACTTTTAACAAGTTCATTTCAGGCTATTGATGAAGCGGAGGAAGAATGGAGCCAGCACAATGCAAAGAATACGAGTGAAAAGGGATTGGGTGGATCGATTCCCGAGCATTTTCCTTACTTCCACGATGAATTCGGGTTGAATAAGGGGTTTGTACACGTTATCGACGACGAAAACAATTTCAAGACCAGCATCGGGCTCAATGTCATCAGAGGCATGTTACAGCTATCCGAAGAAGATATGAATCGGCGGCGTCGAAACGAGTTTATCGAGGTGCAAAGCATGCCGTGGCAGCCTTTTTACAAGATTGGGCACCTTTTGACTGGACTAAACAACTATTGTATATGTATATTGCTTTTTTAGTGTTGATTTTGTAACATTTTAAGAATCACATTAGTACTTTTACTATATAAATTCCTAATGAATTTACTTTGGTAAAAGAGTAATTTTGTTCATTTTAACACTTTGGTGTATGTCAATGTTTATAATTTATTTATGTCAACCATTATTGATGGGTAGAGGGCATCCAAAAAGTTGTGTGTTTAATTTAAGATGACTTAATTTAATTTCTTATAAATTTGTTCGTCATTTAAATATTCTATGATCTAACAATATGTCCCATGAAAATAATTGAAATGTTCATGAGTTAGATCGTACAAAATATACTTGCACACTTACACTGTCCATAATCAAAATGCATCTTGTGTTTATCATATGAAATAAAATTTAGAGAAGATCTGTTTGGAGTATTGAAGTTAATTTATTGCATTTCCATGCACACAATAGTCACTATATTGCCAACCTCTCATCAAGTTGTCGCTATCTCATCGAGTTGTTAGATGAATAATTGTACGAGTGATTAGAAAATTATTTTGAATATTTTTGATTAAAAAAAAAAACAATAGCTCGTTTTGATAGATTGTTTAAAGAGTGATTATAAAAGGAGAAATTGTACTGATTGTGCTATTCTCACAAAATAATTATAAATATAGTCAAATTTTAAAATATTTACATATATATTGATTGATATTGTATTATAAGCAAGTAGGTGATATTTTTTTTTTGAATATGCATATATTATCATTAATTACAAATGTGAATAAAATAAGTGTGATACTCACATAAATGTAGTGAATGTGCTATTATTTGTTAAATTTTTTAAAAAGTAAACTAATATTAACCCATGTTAACTCAAATTGTAAGAACGTTTTTAAATGATAAAACAAAAAATGTTACTTAACTCCAATGCATGTAAATTTGCTATAAAACCAACTTAACAGAAAAATCAATGCTCATTTATTGAAAACAGTTATTTAGTGGGATCTCAAAATATTTAAATAAACATTAAATAATAGTTACCAAGAATGCGAAATTTAAAACGTGTTAGGAGAATTCATAGAATCTAGTGCAATCTTATCACCAGTTGGTGATGCAACTAGTGAACAACGAGTCTTGGTTGAAGACTCAAGCTTGTGGGCATGGTAGAAGCAAATGAGTTGCCTATGACAGATTGGATATGTTGTCGCTTATGTCTTGGAATGACATGGGACATTCGCATACTAATTTACCAGCCTATGAGGCTTACATTCCTTCAGGTTCCCCAACTCGAAGTTCAACATGTATATAGTCAAATGAGCATATCACATAATACAATACAAGCGAGCAGGTAACACCCCTAAAAATCTTAAGTTACTGAAAATTTTAATTAAAATTTAGAAAATAAATTATTTAAAGGTGATTGGACGAAATTACCCTTGAAATTTCTTCTTTATAAACACTTAAAATAACTCATCATTTCTAAACACCCAAAATAAACACTCCACAATTTTCAAACAAACACTTGGGTTGTTACACCAATATTTGCAAGTGACAATCATGTGTTTCTTCTTTTTCTAGGTAAAATCTCTCCTTGAGTGATTGTTATAAATACTATAACCATAGTTAAGTAGCAGTTTCAATTTTATAGCTCTCTTTTCTAGCTAATGAAAGGTTGGTATTTGAAACTTTGAATTTCAATAGGTACTTGTTAGGTCCTTAAGGAGGATAGTTCTAAGATATCAATATATAACGTGTAAGGGTAGAATAGTAACTAATAAGGGTAGAATAGTAATTAGTACTTAGAGATTTAGTATAAATAAATTAGTCATGGTCTATTGGAGGATATGAAATTTGGTATTGCTGTCTTGACAAAAGATATTGGGAGAGAGTAGCCCTCTCAAACGGCTATTGAGAGAGACTTAGCCCTTTCAAAATGCTAAGGATTTGCTATTGTAACTCTATTGTCTTAATATAATGTGCTAGTTATAGTCTCTTGTTCTTGTGTACTTGTATTGATTCTCTTGTTATTATTAATAAGGCCATTGATATCCTAATAGTACTTAAAAGATGCTTTTGAGTTTGTTATTTTTTGGAATGTGAAATTATATTGGACAATGAAAATTGTAGATTTTACTTTTTTTAGGGAAATGTTTTTGGCATACTAAAAAATTGATGAAAAATATTGCAAAATAAACTCAATTCTCGTTGTAACAAAAATTGAAAACGGAACAAAATCAATGGTTTTATCATATATTGGACATGAGATAGAATTCATATTTAAAAAAAATTGAAGATACCAATTCTTGTACAATTTAACATAAAATCGACAAAAATCGAACTTAAATCATCCATAATAAAAATGATCATAAAATAGAGGTTAAGTGGAATTTCAACCCGCGGGTGGAGAAGAAACGGACAAACAATAAAAAAAGTATATATATAACGAATTAGTTACAATACTTATTAAATTTTATTGGGTGTGTTTTTGCAACATTAAATTATTGTAGACGATGAGTTGCAAAGTTAAATTATAAATTTAGTCCATATATTTGATGAAAGTTAAAATTTAGTCCATTTGTTTGTAAATTTAAAATTTAGTCTTTATGATTTGAAAAAAAAAATATTAGAATTTAATCTCTATGATTTGAAAAATTAGAATTTAGTTCATAAAATTTGATAAAATATAAAAATTAGTCGGTTGTTCGTATCTGTTGATGAATAAAATATGTAAAAATTAATTATTTTTATGTTTAATAATGAAAGTGTCAAATAATTAATTGGATAAAAAATACATAATTATACATTGCATTCACATATTTAATCCGCCTACAATTTACGAATAATATGAACTATTTTTTAGATTTTATCAACTGATAGAGACTAAATTCTATTTTTTCACTGTACAAAATAAATTATATATTTTTTGAAATGATATTAACTAAATTTTATATTTGGATTAAATTTATACTTTATTTATATATATAAAAAAAAAGAAATTGTGGAGTTATTGTCGTTTATATTTCTCGACGTGGAAAATAACAAGCTCCTACACTGCCGAACGCCGTCGCACTCCGATTTGAAGGTATATAGCTAAGAATCATCGTTCTTCTCGGTTTAGATTTGCTTCTTACTCGCTCGTTTTTCTTTTTTCATTGCTAAAATAAGCTATTAACAAATTTAGGGTTGATTTCTATTTCAATATTTTCAAATATCAGTAACAACCTTGAACGATTCAATTTCTGCAAATGTTTTTGGAAATTTGAACTTTTAAGTATTGTTGGAATTGAAAAAAAGGTTGAATGCCATAACAAAAAAGATGAGAAAAAGGGTGGGTGATGGTTAAATTTGGAATTTTGATAAATGGAGTTGAAGTTGTTCTGTAAATCTCTCTCTTTCTCTCTTCAAGTTTACGGCCTCTTCTTTAGGTAAGCATATTTTAGTTGAAGAATTGTTGTTTTTTTAGGTCTGGCTGGTTCGAATTTGAATGTCGTTAGAACTCTGAATCAAGTTATCGTGGCTGGGTTTGATGCATTTTGTGTGTAATTTACATTAATTTTTTTGAACAGGTGGAGAAATGCTTTCTGGTGTCAAATTTATCCCCCGTGATCAAATTAACGATGTAAGGACTATTTAGTTTGGATGTTAATGTTGAAGTTTGCCCATTTTAAAATTCGGGTCTTCTTTAAGTTTAGGTAACTTAAAACTATATTTATTGAGTATGACACTTAAGTTGATTGTTTAATGAATTTCTTTATTCTGAACAGAGTAATGAGAAAGAGAAACAGAAGAAAAGTAAGGGAAAGACAGCTCGTTACAGCAGTTCAGAGGAGGAGTATATAAATAAAAAGAAGAAGAAATCTGGGAGGAAGAAATGGGAATCATCAGATGACTATTCGACATCTTCCACAGATAGCGAGACGAGAGAGGATTCTCACAAAAAAGGAAAGATACATCATAGGAGAAAAACGAGTAAGAAGAACAAGAAAACTTCAGCTAGAGAATATTCTTCATCTGCTTCTAGTGATGATAGCTCTAGAAATAGCGTTGAAAAACAAAGAAAACATAGTAGAAAAAGTGACAGAACGCACGGGAAGAAAAGAAAGAGTCAAAACCCTGGACAAGAATGTTTTGGTACGTATCTCGTTCTCATTTACTGCCATGTTTCATATTTTAGAATATTATGTGGTTTTTTGATTTTTTCACTTTTTGTTGATAAATTATAGATGACATTAAAGAACCGTCTTCCAAAGATGACAAGGAAATTTGTAGAAAGAACATAGGGTTGGAGTGGATGCTTAAACCCCAAGAACAGGTGCATAGAAGTTCAGGCGAGTCTACTGATGACCAACAAGAAGAAGCTCCTGAAGAAGTATGTCATTGTCTTTTGCATAATGACTTGGCATGAAATTAAAATAGTAGTTTTTGATGAGTTGTTTTTCTTGTTTTTATATTTTTCCTTCTAGATTTTTGGTCATGTATCAGAGTTAGTTGGGTGCTTACATAAAAATTCTAGATGTGGTCATGTCTTGTTGTCTTCATAGAAATGAAAATGCGAACAGAAAGCCTCAAGAGGGTGTCTCTCACTGATAAACTACTCGATGAACAGAAAGCCTCGAGGTAATTTCCAACAGAAGGTTGAGAAATTGGTGGTTGGTTATTTCCACGTTTTTGTGGTGCTCAGGGCTAAGCTTAAACTTTCAAAGATTCTCTGATGGATAGGATTGATGTTGATCCTTAGGAAGTTGAGGACTTGGCAAATTTCTCGGGTTGTGAAAAGGATTTATTTCCCTATAACTACTAGATGGAAAACAGCGTTCTCTTTCCTTTAAGGACTCGTTGATGGATAAGTTTGAAAACAAGAGTGCCGAAATGAATAACTCCTTTCCTTTCGAATGAGGTTGCTGGTTTCTTCTATTTTTCTATCTTCTTAAATTGCCTAAGAGTTTGATTAAAATTATGGAAATGTTGATCAAAGGTTTCTGTTGGAATGAGGGAGATCTCAAGGGTAGTTCTCAGTTGGTCAATTCAAATGGGATTTGGGCCATTTGGGGCACGTTCGATAACTTTCCTGTTTTCCATTTCTTGTTCATGTTTCTTATTTTTTAAGAAATGGACTTGTTTGATAACTTTTCCCGTTTCCTGTTCATAAAATTTAGAAAAACATTTCTAAAATTAGGTTGAAAAGTGAGAAACTATAAAATTATGCTTCTTAGGTTCCATTTTTTTTTGATAGGAAACATAATACTGTCATCAATGAATGAAAAGTTTACAAAAGATACAAAGGGTCAGTCCATCAAAGTTACAAAAAGCTTTGCCAATTAAACAAACTAGTAGAAATACTATAATCCTTAAAATGTTGAATACTATGAGCTCATGTTAATGCAAGAACAATAATGATTCAAGAAGGCTTTGTCTTTCAAGATCCTTAAAATGTTGCATTCCTCTTTCTTCATAGTGACCACGAAAAAGCAATGAGAAAGGACTTCCATAAAATCTTCTTCTCTTCCTTGAATGGGTGACCGTTTATAGCAAATAGGATGAAGTCTTGAATATTTCCAGGTTTGGTCATTTGCCAATTGAAGACATGGAGAAGATAATCCCACATTTGATTAACCATGATACGATGACCAAAAAGATGAATATGGCTGTCAAGATCTACATAGCATAGAATACAACGTTGAGGCGAGATAGATAGCCTGGGAGCTTGAGTTGCAATTTGTCATTAGTGTTTAAAATGCCATGGCTAAGTTCCGAAGTAAAAAACATAATTTTTTGGGATAAGGCCACTCCAAATCTCATTTTATAGATATATTTTTCGTAGAGGGGAGCAAAGGGGCAATATTCGCAAGCAATGATTTTGATGAAAAGTTACCAGAAGATTCAAACTCCCATCGCGATGCATCTTTTCTCGATCTAGGAGATACTCTGTATAACTCGTCAGTAAAAGCAGCCCATTCCAACACCTCATCATCTTAAGGTTCCTTCTCATTTGATTTCCTAGGTTTTGTTAGATAAGTCTCAAATGTTGGTCACACTATCATTTTTGCAAAGGGACAAATTGTATATCAATGGATACACTCTTTTTAATTGAATAGTTCTACACCATTTGTCATTCCAAAAGCTGGTATGGATGCCCTGTCCGATCTTCATGGATATGTTATTACTGATTAAGTGTAATGTTTCCACTTGTCAGTGTCTCTCCAAGGACCTTTCAATGTTCTAATGCCCTTAACACCTGATTTCAAATCACCATCAATAATACCATAATGAGTGCCCATGCAAAGCCTCCATAGCTCGCTTGGTTCCTCAAAAAACCTCCTATGACATTTAACCAAAAGAGATGTGTTCTTCTGGTGAATACCAACGATGCATAATCCCCTATGTTCAATAGGCAAAGTGACCTTTTACCATCTCAGCAAATGTGATAGATAAGAGCCCTCATTTCCCCTCTATAGATACCTCCTCCTCATCTTTTCATTAGCAAGTGTGACCTTTTTGGGGGCAAGTTAGAGCGATAGATAGTAATTAGGATGTTAGCAAGCACTACATTGAGGAGAGTGAGGCGTCCACCTTTAGAGACGTGGGATTAGCTCCAATTTTGCAGTCTATGTTAAATCTTCTCGGTGATAGAAGTCCAAAAGTGTGTTGTACGTGGGTTCCCTTTTAGGGGGAGACCGAGGTATAAAGTGGGCCATGATTCAATCTTGAATCTGTAGGGTGCATCAAGCAATGATGCCTCATATTGGTCAGTATCAAGGGAAAGAATGGATAATTTTTGATTGGTTATAATCAGTCTAGAAGCTTCTTCAAAAGATTTATGAGTCTGAATTGTGTTATTCTACGAATCTTTTTTCAAGGATGAGAAGAGAATTGTGTCATCGACAAACAACAGGTGGTTCACAGTAACTGAATTCAAGCCAATTTCAAGTTTAAGCCTTCTATAAATCCCTCATGTGCAGCTCTTTCTAATTGTCGGCTGTGACAATTCATGACTAACACAAATAAGAAAGGCGATAAAGGGTCACCTTATCTAAGGCCACATGTACTCAAATCTCAAGTAGGACAACCTTTTTTTCTTTTATTTTCTTTTATATATATTTTTAAGTGTGTTAGTTTTAGTTTTGTATTTGTATGTATATTTTACTTTTATTTGTATTTGTATTTATAATTAGATTTAGATTTATGATTATATTTTTACTTATACTTGTATTTGACCTTATTTATATTTATACTTATACTTATACTCATATTTGTATTTTATATTTATATATATTATTTATATTTATATTTAAATTCATAAATTATTAATTTTTTTATTTATAGTTTTAGTTTCTTTTCTTAATTTACAATAGGTAGATTTGTATTTTTAAATTTTTAAATTTAAAACTCTGCAGTTGTATTTTACACATCTTTCAGCTATATCACATTGTTAAGAAAAGTCATACCATTGAAAAAAAAAGAAACAAAAAACGAGAAACAAGAAATAGTTATCAAACAATTTTGTTTTTGTTTCATATTTTTTTTAGAAACAAGTAATAGAAGCGGTTATCAAACATATTCTTGTTTTGTATTCTAAAAAAAATTAAGAAACAAGAAATAAGAAACGGGAAGTGAGAAATAGAATCGTTATCAAACGAGGCCTTGGCTTCCCTTCATCTCTTGGTGGTTGGGGATTTAATATGTTTTTCTTTTCTTACTAAATGCTGCTGGCATTTTCTATTGAAAAGAGTGCAATCTAGAGGAAATTTGTTGCAAGTATTTATGGGGAAGGGATGATACTCTTGGTTGGAAAACTTCTCATCACAATCATAGTGATCGAAAGAAAGTGTTTGTGGGTGCCTGATTTGTTAGCTTATTTAGAAAGGAAGTCTTTTGATAAGACCCCTTTAGGAGTTGGATAAGGAATGGTCAATCCTATTAGGAGTAGGATAAAAATATTAGACTATAAATAAGAGAGGAGGGGGAAGTGAGGAGATATTAAGAAGTATTGAGATAGTGAGTATCTAGGCTTGAGAGTGATCTCAAGATAGGGAGGGTCCAAGTACCTCGAACACTTGGGTTATTTTGTATCTTTATTATCTTTATATTCTTATATATATTAGGTTCTTGTCATCTTTTAACTAGCTTGTGATTATTTGTAGATATGTATTCTTCCTCTTGCTTTTGGTATTCCTGTATATTCATCCTAATAAGATGGTTAGAATATGTGATATCTAGTGGATTATGCCATAAATGTTTTTTTTCCTGCTTATGGAACTTGTGATACTTTTTGTTCTTCTTTGTATTCTGAATTTGATTAAAACTATATGGTTGGCTGATGATTTATAAGTTAATTTTCTTGCCAGATAACTAGGGTAAATGCCAGGGAATTGAATCCATATTTTAAAGAAAATGGAACTGGTTATCCAGATGAGAGCGATAATGTCAAATTAAAGATTGACAAACTTCCACCACCTCGTGTGGTTGGGGATGGGGGTGCCAGTTGGAGACTTAAAGCACTGAAGCGAGCTGAGGAGCAAGCAGCTCGAGAAGGACGGAAGCTTGAAGAGGCAATGCTTATTACTACTATTATATTTGTTCATACAAATTCTGCTCCAAAAATTTGTTATTTGTTATTTTCTTTTCTGTTAGTTGAGAATTGAAATTTTACAGGTTGTTGAAGAACGTTGGGGTTCTCTTGGCCAACTTGCTGTCTCGGTAGCAGCTAGTAAAGGGGCACCATCACGTTCTCATTTGCATGCTATAAGAAATCGTAAGAGAGGGCTAACCAATGAAGATGAAGTTTCAAATAGTCAAAATGAAAGGGATTCTGAAAAGGTACTTGGAAATCATTGTATTGTGTAATTTGATTTGGATATGTGCTCGTACATTTTAGGTTCCCTTTGCTAATCTGGTACATTATTTTTTAGAGCTCTGCTAGAGATTACTTGAAAGACATCTCTTCCAGACATGCTGAAATGAGGGAACCTAAAGTTCGCGGTTCTTTATCATGGGGAAAGCAAAAAAGTCATAATTTCTCTTCTAAGGATTCTGGTCTCATTTCCTTAGCAGCATCTAGTTTGAATAAGTTCTCAGATGATGGAAATTTTGCATCTGAATTTCTCCGACAACAAAGTGAAAATGCTGAAGTTGCTCCAGTTAAGACAAAGGTGCAGTCAGAATTAGTCGTCTCAACGTCTGAGAAGCCTAATGATGTTTGTGTTTCTGCCAAGGATGCAGTGAGTGCAAATCAGTTGGCTGCAAAGGCATTTCAACTTCAAATGAAAGGAAAACATGAAGAAGCTCAAAAGCTTTTGGTAAAACAAGCTCGTGTTTTCTTTGTACTCTGTGACTTGGGATTAGAAACCCATATAATAATAAAATTCACCTAGATATGTATTGTTGTTTCTTGCCAATGAGGAGCGAGTTCTAATGTTAACGGAAGAAAAAAAAGAGAGATATATCGTAGATGTTAAGTTTGTCCTAGGCATAGAGAATACCACAAATTTGGAATGGTCTAGAACAACGATCATGCATGGGGATATAAGATTTCAAAGAATAATTGATCTTATATACAACCATTCTAATGAATTGAATATGAAACCTTTATTTCTTTCCTCCTTTAATTCAATGTTCTAAGCAGGCTCTAGAGGGTAAAAAAGGTTAGAACTATGTTTACGATGTCCATGTGGTCATCGTACTTTGAGTCTTTGACTTTGTGGACATATTTTTTTTTACCTTTAGTAAGTTCTTGGATATTTGAATTTGACGTGATTTGATAATAAGATAACTTGAAATATTTATGTGCTTTGGTTTTGGATAGGTAGGTAATGATAAAATTGAATGTGCTATTATGGTTGCCATTGCTTTTGTGGGATTAGGCTTGTTTATTTGTTTAATTAATTTTTTTCTATGATTTACATTTTTAGCAAGAAGTGCAAAATATGAAGGCGAGCGATACTGTTCAGGGTAGTTCCATCAAGCCGCAAAATGAACGAAGCTCAGCAAGGTATTGACTTCTTGAATTGTCTTCCTCTCGTTCACATGCTTGACTAATTGACCCATTTTCTTAAAAATTTTATTGTGTGCGTTATGGGATATCTAAAGTATGTGGAGCTTGAAAACACACCATATAAATCCCATAAAAAACATACCATATGAAGTAATTTTAAATGGTTGATTCATTCTTTGAAAATAAATAGTGGTCTCATTTCCTTTTTTTTTTTTGTTTTTTTGATGGCCGGGAAGTTGAAACTTCGCTTCAATATACTATACTTGGGTCTCCCTTGGCCCGTGTCTAGGCTATGAGATATATCGGAGGAGCGAAGGTGCTACAAATTAATGTCACAATCGAGTCTTGAACCTTGGAGCTCAAAGGGAGCATATCCTTGAAGCTCGAGCGTTTGACCAATTTCACCGCCCCTTGGGGACTAGTGTTCTTCCTTGTTAGGGCTTTTTTTATATGCCTCTTTCTGTTTTGTATTGTTCTTTTGTTCGCTTCTTAATGAAAGATTGGTTCAAATTTACTTAGAGCTGACATGTTTGGTAGTCCATATGGGGGTTTATTGAAGGAGCGTATTTTTTAATGGTATTTCCCATATTTTCCTTTTGTTTTAATTTTAGTAATAGCAGAAATCTTATTCCTTTTCTTCCGAGGAAGTTCCTTGCTTACATACTTTCCCTTTGTTTAGAAAACATTTTCCAGGTACATCTAGGAAGAATAAGGAAGACGATTCAGATCTTTATCTAGCTAAAAATATAATGCAGAACAAGCAGTATAGCATGTCTAGTCGGGCAGATGATGAATATGATTATGATGATGGTCAAAGAAAAACGAAACAAAGAAAAAGGGGAAATAATGATGATAAGCTATCTGGGAAGGATATTCGTCCAAGGCAGATGGCAACTCAAGAAGAACGCTGCATCTCTTGCTTTGAAAACCCTAAGAGGCCAAAACATTTGACTGTGTCAATAGCTAACTTTACGTACTTGATGCTGCCTCAATGGCAGCCTGTGGTTCCCGGCCATTGCTGCATTTTACCTATTCAAGTAAGTTTAAAGTCTAGTTCTCTTTGCATCTCTTTGTTTCTGCCTTTCTACCGTGGTCGATGCAGAATTTCTGTTTACATACATGTTAGTTGTTATAGTTAAATTTATTCCAATCTACAAGCTTAAGCTTTTAGGTTGATCGGTAATTTATATAATTCAACATGATATTAGAGTAGGAGGTTCTGAGTTTGTTTTCTTGAGCATGATTAATTCGGAGAGCCGTGGCCCAAATTCTTATGAGAGCAAAAAACTTATACGTACTAATATTATCTATAGTTTGCAGAATGTTCATAGAAGTTGGAATAAGCTCTTATTTTACTTTGTTCTCACTTGATTCCTTAATAATATGTTCTTTGATTTGTTTGTTTTACAGCATGAATCAGCCACGAGAAGTGTGGATAAAACTGTGTGGGAGGAAATTCGCAACTTCAAGAAGTGTCTGATAATGATGTTTGCACAACAAGAGAAAGATGTCGTTTTCCTTGAAACAGTTGTGGGCTTAACCAAGCAACGTCGCCATTGCTTGATCGAGTGCATTCCTTTGCCACAAGGAATAGCAAAAGAGGCTCCTCTATATTTTAAAAAGGTGAGATTATTTTTCTTTTATTTGTGGCCACTATTTCAAAATCCTTTCAATTTATTTTAAAATGGCTAATTTGAAAAAAAAAAAAGAACACCAAATCAGATCAAGCTTTCAATCGCTTTTGGTGCTAGCTAAAGAGTGCCTATAACCTTTATCCAACCTCACCACGGGATTGGTAGACATTAATTTTCAAGCCCGAAGCACTAAATCTGACCCAAAAACTACCCACCTTGTACCAATCTTGAATATTACTCATAAGGTTGGCTTGTTTGGAATCTCCACCAACTAAGAACGCTTTATCTGATTGATAAGGTCGCGTTGTTAATAAAATTCAAAGTCTTCTAGTTTGTGATTTTTCTAATGGATTGTAGTATTTCACCTCAGCCTTATGCTACCATCACCTTCTACTCGAGTCGCTTTTGTAGTTGCATTTGTTCATGAAGATTAAAGCTTCAAGACTTCAAGACTTTGAATTATTGTATCTTATCTTTTTTCTGTTTTGTCATGTTTAGTCTCTTCAGATTTATCATTGTATTTAGAGTGCTTTTCTATTGCTCTTGTTTTTTCACAGTCTTCTTATCTAGGCTTTGTTTTTGTATCTTTTATTTTCTTCCCTCTCTTTTTGAGATTTGTATCTGAAGCTTATGCTTCCTTTCATCATCTTGATGAAAAACTTGTTTCTTGTTAAAAAAAAGAAAAAAAAGTCTAGTCGCCTCATTGTTTAATGAAAGATGAGTTGTCTAGACTTGCCGCAAAACAAGTTTGATATCTAATCATGAATCATGGAAATGTTCCTTATAAATGATGACAGATGTTGAAGTCGGTCACTTAGGGGGTGTCTGGGGTAAGAAGAATGAGTATACTAATGGAGAGGATGTTGGATTAAGAGAATAATTATGGAGAGAACTATTACTTGTCTTTGAGAGGTAGAGAATGATTATGGGAAGAACCATTACTTGTGTATGGGGTGAAGAGAATAAATATGGGGAGAATAAAGTATTGAGTGTGAGGAAAAACGAAAAATGGTTATAGGGAGAACGAAAAGTGGTTACGAGGAGAATAAAAAATAGTTATGTGGAGATAAAAAAGTGGTTACGGAGAAATGAGATTATGGAAGAATGATTCTTGGTAGCCCCAACATGTCTCCCCATAAGCATTTTCATCCTCGTTCTCCCAAACATCCTCTTATTGTGTTCCATTTTGGGTGCATTGGATAAATCTTTATTAAGTGCCATTGTGCAGGAAGTTCATCTCTCCCGCAACACATTGTTGTTGTTGTTGTTTTTTTTTTTTAAATTAAAAAATTTGTTTGGTGCGGTAAGATAACTCGGCTTCCTCTTTTGAACTCCATTTTTTTTTTTGTACTCCATCTCAATAGTGGTTTTTTCCTTATTGGAAAATATGTTTGCTTTAAATCACAACTCAAAGCAGAGTTACATTGTAAGCCTATAGTTAAATGTGAAATTTCAAGTTTGCTAGTCGTCAAGATGGTCTAGTAATGTAATAGCGATGAGTTCAATCCATGATAACCACCTATCTAAAAATCAATTTATTACAGGTTTTTTTTGACATCCAAACATTAAAGGGTTAGACGTATGTTCCGTGACAGTAGAGTTGCGCGTAACTTACCCGGACAGTCACGGTTATAGAAAAATGTGAAATGTTGAGTTAGCTAAATTTCAAATTCTGAACTGATATCTAACCTGTGACTTGATATCTATGTTAATGTTTGTCGAAATCTTTATTTTTAATTATATATGCTGCTTTGATGGTCATGTATATATTTTTAGCATTATAGCTTCATTTTTATCAGTCTTCAATGAGTTTATATCTATATCTTTGCTTTCTGCAATATTCTCAACAAGTTCATTTCAGGCTATTGATGAAGCAGAGGAAGAGTGGAGTCAGCACAATGCAAAGAAACTAATAGATACAAGTGAGAAGGGATTGCGTGGATCGATTCCGGAGCATTTTCCGTATTTCCACGTAGAATTTGGGTTGAACAAGGGTTTTGTACACGTGATCGACGATGAAAACAATTTCAAGACCAGCTTCGGGCTCAATGTCATTAGAGGCATGTTGCAGTTATCGGAAGAAGATATGCACCGGCGACGTCGATACGAGTCTATCGAGGTGCAAAAGCATGCTGTGACAACCTTTTTACAAGATTGGGAGCCTTTTGACTGGACAAAGCAACTATGATGATTAGTCCATACAATATTGTATATTTGTTTGTTAATGTGTTAAACTTCATATGTTTGGTTGATCACTTGGAAAATGATTTTCTAAGTTAGGCTTGGTTAAGTATTTGTAGGAAATTGGTTTTCCAAAATTGACATTGCTATAAATTTGTAAATTTGCCTTTTATTTCACTTGATTTTTGCATAATTTGTGAGAAATTAGTTTTCTTTTTAGTTTTCCCCTATTGATATGTGATTTTCACCTTAAATTTTGCTAATAGATCATCTCCAACTCTTCTTCTTCTCTCTCTCTCTCTTTTTTTCACCTTTATATTTTATTGGTTTTTGAATATAAAGGGGCTTTAAGATGGAAAGATTCAAAGCACTTGGAGATAGTGACACATTTATTATTGTTATTGTACTTTTTTTGTTTGGATAGTTTTTTTTTTTTTTTTTTGGGCGATAGAATCGAATTTCTAATTTTCAAGTTAGCTTATAAATTTTAAGGGGTTGTGTTTTTATGTAAATTTTATAAACGAGCTTTTATAACTAAAAATCTTATTCAAACGAGCTATTATTACAATTTCTTCTTTATTATCACTCAAAATAACTCCTCATTTCTAAACACTCAAAATAAACACTCCACAAATTTTCTAAATAAACACCCCCTAATAGATTAACCTTCGTGCTTAAATAATTCATGATCGGAGTTCAGCATTTATGTGACAAGATTGCATGTATTTTGTTACATGAATTGTGTGATTCGTTAGTTGATTCGGGAGAAATTTACTAATAATTTAGTTTTATGGAGATATTAAGTACAAGGTATTATTAGAACTTGTAAATTAGAGTCTATGTTTGTTCCTTGGTTTTCATATTATATTGTATTAAAATTACTTTTCATGTTTAATCCTTACCACCATTTGTTATGGCCAACGAGAATCATAGTTTAGTGGTATCTTGTTTATTGATTAGTAGGTTCTTAGTTCAAAAATTATACACATTATTTTCAAGAAAAAGGCTAAAATTAAGTGTCACTCACTCATTGTTGTGAAAAAATTTAAAAATAATTTGCAAGCAACATTATTATATACATACAAGTTTTATATAAAAAAATATTTTCATTCAAGTTTTATTTTTTTTTTATTTGGTGATGTAAGACGACTTTCCATTTTAACAATAATAATAATAAAAAAAAATTATTCTTTAAAAAACTTATCGAAAGAATACCCTATTTAGAGTGGAGATTATGGAATCTTCTTCTTTTTTTTTTTTTTTTTTTTTTTTTTTTTTTTTTTTTTTTTTTTTTTTGGAAAGAATACCTTATTTAGAGTTGAGACTATGGAATCAATTTTTTTTTATTTACTTGCTTTTATAAAAATTAAAGCCGATAAAAGAAAATTAAAATCTTCTAGAAAGTCAGATAAAAAGATATCAAGGGATTTAAAGAAAAATCAAAAGTAGAATATCGATGAAAGAATGAATAACTAAAATAAATTTAGTTTTAACATTAAAAGTTTGTATCACATGATCTCAAAATATTGTTGTTGACTTAAAAAAAACAATAATAAAAGAACTTCAATCAAATTAATTTATTTTAAGATATAATTAGTTTTTTTTTAATTCAACCTTAGTTGAGGTAGAAAAATTTGAACTTATGATTAAAAGATTTTTTTTAAATTAATTATTTTTATTTTTGATACTTGTAGCTGTCTGTATTGACTTGTGCAAATATCAACTATTCTCACAACATATCAAACTCAACAACATATGATGTTCAAAATCAAGAAATTATAAAAAACATACATATTTATGACGGTCGAACTACTATTTTTATTAGTTAATTTAGAAAATTTTAAATTTTCAACTACCTATTACATATAAAATAATAAATCTTAACAATTCAATATATTTATTTCTTACATTTTTACAAATTTAGGTATCAAATAAATAACTCTTCTTTTTGGAAAGAGATAAATAAAAGTTGAGTTAAAAAATTCTTAAGAATTCTATGAACAAAATTTACATTTTTATAACTAAATCAGTTTTTTTTTTTTTCTTTTTTTTGAAATAAATAAATAAAAGTTTAAACTTATTGTATAAGCTAATTTTTAATGATGAAAAAAAAAAAAAAAAAAAAAAACTGAATAGCCGTTACGTATGATTAGAAACGTTCAAAGGTGTTACTCGGATTCGTAGCCTTCTCCTTCGCCTTCATTTCTTTTCTTCCTTTCAAGCTCCATCAATGGCCGCTCCACGTTCTCCCTTTCCCCCTCAGTTTCAGATTCTATCTCTCTAAACTCAGCTGTGAATCTCTACAATTCTTCGCCACAGCAATCGGATTTCTCTCACTCATGGAAAATCTTATTTCTCTGGTCAACAAACTCCAGAGAGCTTGCACTGCTCTTGGCGACCATGGCGAAGAGAGCGCTTTGCCCACTCTCTGGGACTCCCTTCCCGCCATTGCCGTCGTCGGAGGCCAGGTCATTCACCTTCTGTACTTTCAATACGCCATTTTAGGGTTTATCGATTTGTTTTCTTTGTGGCCCTGAATTGTGAATTTTTTTTTTCTTATAGAATTTATTCTGTTTTTGTGTTACTGTCTACTTCTATCTCTCTGGTGGAATTGTTGTAGATTATCGCTTGGATTTATTTTCTGTTGTTGCTTTCTCTCCCTTCTCTTATATTGATTTGATAATTTCATCAGAATTATTTTGTGTTAGCTCCCTTGATGTTACCTTAAAAGTTCAGATTATAAAAAATTCTCCACGCCCTTTTTTTGGCTGCCAACAAATGTAGAGATTATTATTATTATTTTATAATGGTAATAGACATTTACAGCTTTTCGTTTGTTTTGTTTTCTGCGTTGTTTTAATTAAGAAACAATTTCATAAATGAATGAACTAAAGGAGAGAACTCCAGACACCTAAAGATGATTACAAGAAAGATCTCCATTTGGGGATCGAAAAAGTTGAACTAAAAAGATTCAAAGGATAAAATGCTTGCAACATAAAAAGACATTTGGAAGGTCATTATCAATCAAGCTATCAAAAGTAAATTGTACATTCCTAAAAAGTAGTCAATGCCACGCCAACTAGAAATTCCATAAGTAAGCCCGAACAATTTCCAACCGAATTTCTTGAAATGTTTGAAAGGATGTGCCACCAGAACAGTAGAAAGGAAATAAAAAAAATGTTATGTGAAAGAGGCGAATACGTATCTGCCATACAAAAGAGCAATGAATAAACTAATGACCTATAGACTCTGAGTTGCACTTGCACAGTTGCACATACCACACCAAACTGGAGATAATGTCACGTAAGGCATTTTGCATTTTCTGATGCTTTCTCTTCCAGTGACTCATCCCTTCAATTGCTAGTCCCTTTGAATCTAATTCATTGAGGACATAAATGATTTGTACATAACAAATTAAGTTAAATCTTGGCGACTTTGAATTTTAATACCTTAATATGCTGAACTAGTGACAAATTGAGATGGACTTTTACTTTGATGCTGAAATCATTAGCTATTTTCAGAACCTTATGTCGGTTAGAGTAAACAAGTTATTTAAAACCTATTGACATAAGATCCCAAAAGGTCATGGATGTATCTATTACTACTTCGGCATTGAGTGTAAGGGTAATGAGATGGCGCTAAATTAGCCTTCTCCTTTCTAACTCTTATTTGAATGAAGTGGAAACAAATGCAATTTTTGTTGTCTGATAGAACAAAAGCTATGTTCAAAACATCCATGGTCCATGGTGATGGAGCTTCAGAACTCAATTTCAGTGCTCATTTAACAATTGCCATAGATGACACTGCTACATGTATATTCTTTAAAGCAATTACTATTGTTTCAATTTTCTTACCGAACATTAGATCACTTGTTAAGTATTATATCGCGAGTCGACAGTGTTTACAAATGTTGTTTAAGAATGGGTTGTTTTAAATTGAATTTGGTATTTTCATAAATACTTAAGCTCTCTATTTGGTTATATTCTGCACCTTAATTCGTATGAGTTATGTTGCAATTCATTTCATCACTTTCCATGATGTGTTCTAGATTGAGTTCACTTAAATTATTATCATATTGATTGTAGAGCTCTGGCAAGTCTTCAGTACTGGAAAGCATTGTTGGAAAAGACTTTTTACCTCGTGGAGCTGGTAAATTTCTGATGTTAACTCCTTTTTGCTGATGGGCCTTTCTTCATTTGAAGGGTACGAACCCCAACAATAAGAAAAAGCATGTGAACTTGCAAAGTACTTCAGAGAATAATTTTCTTTCCTTTTTGTTCATCATTGGGCTGGGACCATTGTCATTAGAACACTGATGTTTTCTAATCAGCTGTTTAAAGAGAAGTCATATTTTCATATGTAAGCTTTATGAAGTTCTTCTCTTTAAAAGGAGACAACTTCTTCGAGACACAGGCCTTTTCTCTCCTGGTAATTATAATTACAAGCTGAACAATCAACTTCTAGAAGTTGTAATTTAGGCATCTCATTTCTGGAACTTATACTGTATTTCTTTACCACTCTACACAAGTTAATCAGTAACAAGCTGAACATGAGAAAAATATTGGGACCTTGTTAGGCGGTTGTTTTTCAACAATTACATAACAGATGCAATATTTTTAGAAAATTTTATTATCTTGCTAATGTTCACATTCTTGGAACTTGCATAATATACTAACATATTGTTTACAGGGATTGTCACCCGACGCCCCCTTGTTTTGCAGCTTCACAGGATTGATGAAGGAAAAGAATATGGAGAGTTCATGCATCTCCCTAGGAAAAAATTCACCGATTTCGGTACCTGTCTTCATACATTTCATATGTTAACAGTTAAATTTCTTCTTTAATGATTAATTAAAAACTTTTACATCAACATACATCTCTTTTTGTTACTCATGTAGCTGCGCTTAGGAAGGAGATCTCTGACGAGACTGATAGAGAGACAGGACGCACCAAACAAATTTCAAGTGTTCCAATTCATCTTAGTATCTACTCTCCCAATGGTTAGACAAATATGTTTATGACTATTTTTTTTATGCAGCTTCTGTTGCTTTTGTTCTTGGGTTAGCCTTGATGAAGTGTTAAATAGCTAAGATTTCAATTGCCATTAGTAATTTTGACTAAAATTTTCTCTAATATATATATTTTTTAATTTTTTCATCAATTGGTTCACTAACTAGTCAGTGGTCCAATCATGATAACACTTGCACATCTGTGATATAAAACAAAATTTGTTTAGTTATCCGTAGAATGAAAAATAAAAGAGAGAAAAAAGGAAATAATAATTTAATGCACAAATTTTAGTTGATTTTCTATGTCCCTATTTTTCTTTTAAGTTTCTTTTTTTTTTTTGAAAAGGAAACAAAATTTCATAAATTTAAGTTTCAATTGATTCAAAGTCATGCGATCATTTTTGTCAGTCTTGAGAGAAGAGTGTGTTGCATTGAAGGTGGATCGAGAACTTGATGGCTGATCCAAAAGGTGGATACAAGGTGGCAACAAAAGGCTAAGGTTAAGTGGGCTAAGGAAGGGAATGCTTATATGACTTTCTTTCTGAACATGAATATTGATAGAGGCAAAAAGACAAAGAGCTTAATTGAATTCTTAGTAAGGATACTGGGGAAGTTCTTTGATTAAACTCAAATTATGTATTTACTATTGTGGTATTGTGAAGAAAGTCTAGAGAGTTCCTCCCTATCCATAATGCAACAAGAGCTACATTCAACAAATGCGAAAAGTAGACACTCTATTCTACCATAAGTGGCCTTGAGAAAAGCTTCTAACAAACTTACCTAAAAACTATAGCTAACCAAATCAAATTGGCTGTACACAATCACGATATACCGATTACATTCCTCAACCGTCATATACTTACACCACAGTTTCATGTGCAATTTATCAAGTTAGTAGTTGAGTGCATCCAATCTGCATTTGTTGCATCTTATCATTAGCTATGACTGTCATTTGTGGTTAGACATCATGTACTTGGTTGTAAAATACCAATCGCTTAAGCATGTGTTTGAGAGACAGACAGTTTTGAGCAATATTTATGTATGAGTGCACTAAATTAAAATTTGAAACTGTCCAATTCAAGGCTTACATCCAAATCGCAATAATGAGATTGTTTTTCTTTGTGAGGTACACAACAGGCAAATATAATTTACTAAAAAGGAATTAGTTTTACAAATAATGAGTGTGTTTATTAATTATGTAACATGGATGCTGAGTTTTTTTTTAAAGATTATTCTTCATTACTATTTCTTCTTGTTTTATATTTGACGGAGTTGTATTTATAATATGTTCAACTCTATGACTTTCTTGAAACTTGATTTTTCCAGTGTTCTTACGATGCTTTAATTGCAGTTGTCAACCTGACACTAATTGATCTTCCTGGGCTGACAAAAGTAGCTGTTGGTTAGTTATACTTTCAATTGTTGTTATAATTACTCGAGTTCTTAACTCTATTGGATCTTCTCTTATTTATGATAGATGAATTATAAAATCTGTGCATGAATTAAAATCGAGTGATTGAAGGCATTGTCTTTGTTGATATGTAGATGGCCAATCAGAAAGCATTGTTCAAGATATAGAGAACATGGTCCAATCCTTTATAGAAAAGGTAATTGTCTGAGTACATACTATGGGCTCCCTTTTCAATACAATAATATTATGAAAATGGTGCTTTTGCATTTTTCTCATTTTTCTGTTAATTTAAATGTTTGTTTGAAAATTAATCTGGTTGTAATGCTTCAATCTGACATTTATGAGGCACACAATTATTTTTACAGCCTAATTGCATCATTCTGGCAATTTCTCCAGCGAACCAGGATCTTGCAACATCTGATGCAATCAAAATCTCACGTGAAGTAGATCCAAAAGGTATGACAGAAGCAGGATTCTTCTAGATTATGCAAAATGAAACATGTGGTATGTGATACACTCAAAGTTCTTAAGTTTTCATAAAATTCTTGATTGACCATTCTGATAGGTTTAGGGCCTTAGAAGAATTAAGAATGATATGAGGGGTTTTTGGGCAATTAGTTAGGGAATTAGTTTGAGCATTTCAACATAAATAGAGGGGTTGGGGAAACAGGGGTATCCAAAATATTGAGTTGAGTTCTCAGGGCTCAAGAGAAGTATTCTCTAGAGAATAAGAAGTTCCAAGTTCCTATCAAAACTTGGCTTATCTAGTAGTCTCTTGGTTATTTGATATTAATGTAGATCTATCAATTGATATTAGAGCCATTTCGTTTCTGGCTACGGAGTTAGAGGAGTTTAGAAGCATTCACGAGGAAATGAAGGGCATAGATGTTTCAAGTTTGTGTGGCTAATTAAACCTGGCAGCATTTCAAGTCTTTGTCGGAGTATGTTCGTGACAAATGGAAGCAGGAGGCGGAAAAGGAGGATGAAGTATGAAGTATGAATAGGAGAAAAAAGAGTATAAAGCAATGAAAAAGAGAAGGGAGGAGAGGTTATTGAAAGAAGCAAATAGTGAGAAGAAATAGATCGTTGTTGTAGAAGAGAAGGAAAAAATGACTGAGAAAAACATAGGAATGAAGTAATCTCTAGAAAAATTAGAAGCACCAAAGGACATTCATCCTCTTCTACAGAAGATTTAGATGAAAAAGGAAGAAAAAAAGACAAAAAAGGAAGGGTTGAGAATGAAAGAAATATCTCGAAGAAGAGAAGAAACGATACACAAATGGTATAAAGAGAAAAAATCATTCCATGAAGACTTAAGGGCGAAAATGTAGATGTTCATGCGTAACCGTTCAACAATCGTTTGGAAGCTCCACCAAGGTCAATATTCGACTACAACAAAATTTGGTCGAAAACATGGACTTGAACACGGAAACAGTCGTTGGATTCGGCAATGGCGAGAGGAGGCAAATTGGCGTTGACGTCGGCTCAAAGAATGGGTGAAAAATGAACCAATCTTCAATTTCATCTTATTTTAGGTTTCTTCTCAAAATGACATTCTAGGAAGTAAAACTATCATCCTACAAATCATCAACCATAGTATCTTTATTCTTGGATAAAGAATTAATTAAGGGGAAGAAAGTTTCATGAGAGCTGCTCCCAAGCTAACTGTCCTTCCAAAAACTAGTTGTATGTCGAGGTCCAATCTTTATGGTTTTCTTGTTGTAAATTAGGTGCTTCTCTTTGTCTATGCCTATCCATGGTCCTTTTGATGACCAAATACATATCTTTTTAGACCTGAAATCTTAGGGGTTAGAACAATATTTTGTAGCAATATAAAACCTCCAAAGCGCATTAGATTCGCCATACAACCTTCAATGTCATTTGGCTAGAAGGTTGGTGTTCTTGTGAATATCAATAATCCCAAGGTCACCATCTCCAATAGGTACTTTCACTTTCTTCAATTGAACAAATAATTACTTTGCTGCCATTCCGTAGACAATTTCTCATGAGCTGTAAAATGGAAATGATGCCTTTTTGGGAGGAAGGAAAAGTGAGAGTTAGTAAATTGGGATGTTGGTCAAAAGGAAGTTTATCAGTGTGAGATGGCCACCTTTGGATATGTGGAACATGCGCCAAGTTTGTAATATTTTATAATCTCTTCAATCACCAAGTTCCAAAGTGGGATAGATCTAGGGTGTTCATGTTTAACGATAGACCTAAATAGTTGGATGATTAATTTTCAACCTAATTTTATTTATCAATGAAAGTTTCTCATTTTCTATAAAAAGAAATAGATTCTTCTATTTGTGACACTATATAGAGGTCAACATTTCGATGACCTTATCTTCTAAACAATATACCTTTTTTGGAATACCTTCCAAATACCTCAAAATTTTATACTTAGCTTCAAAATAAGTGGGACTAGGCGAGTGCATGAGCTTACTCACCATACTAATTTCCAATGCTATATCTAGACGTGTGTGGGATAAACAAATTAGTCTACCCACAAGTCTTTGGTGTATGTTTTTGAGTTGTCTACCAATGCTATTTCTTGATTTAAATGAACAAGAATGCCTTTCATAGATCACGCAAATTCCGTTCCTAAAAAGTACTTTAAGGATCCCAAGTTTTTGAGTTGGAACTCACTTGTAAGCTTGGTTTTAAGATTTATCAAACCTTCTTCATCATTACGTTTGAGGATAATGCCATCAACATTAACAATTGGAAAAACAAATTTACCATTCACAAGGTGTTTATGTAAAATGTATGATTTGCTTGATTATGAAGATATACATTGCTAGTGACTACTTTTCCAAAACGTTCAAATCAAGCTCTATGTTTGAAACTATATAAGAATTTCCATTCACAGAATGTTTATGAAAAATGTATGATTTGCTTGATTATGAAGATATACATTGCTCGTGATTACTTTCGTGAACGTTCAAATCAAGCTCTCTGTTTGAAACTATATAAGAATTTCTTTAATTTGCAAACTTTATTATTTCTAAGTTCCATTTAGAAACCCGATGGTGTTCATAACCTCTTCCTCTAAATAACCATTGAGAAAGACATTAACTTCCCATTGATGAAATGACCAATCCAAATTAGCAGCAAGGGACAAAAGAAACCTAGCGGAATTGGTTTTTACAACTAGAAAGTTTCATGATAAACACTGATAGAGCCTAGCTCTATCCAGGGTTCCCCTCACTCATTTGGGTCACTAAGAATATACCATTTCTATTGATTTAGGTGAAAGGGTACAATATATAACCCTTAGAGGACTAACTAACTAACTAACCCCCAATTATAACTACCTAACAACTAACTAACCGAATGACCCCAAAGGGGGATCCTATCAAATTACCCGGCCCCCAAAAATCCCCCTTGTCCTCAAGGAGTTTACAATTTTAATCCAACAATAAAAAACATACTCGAAACAAAAACAGGCTAAGTTGCTGCTGAATCAATTAAAATTTGCTGCTGAAATTTTCTCCTAATGAGGTTGGTTGTGAGATTTGAGAACTAAGGCCGTTTTATTTTCGCAGAAGTGTTGTTACTTGGTAAAATTAGATATGAGGAAGACAAGCCCTTTGATCTTTGTGGCTCATCAATAGGTAAAGCATTAGCCTTGAAGTTCTCCTTGATTGATGTCGAAACATTATGAATAGAAAAGTAAAGCATGCGGGGACGAAGAGATCTTCTCTCGACGTTTCTTCTAACACCAGTTTCCAGATTTTCGAGTCGGGTACGAAACGAGTCAGGTTTGAATTAGGTGGATCTAAATCGGCAGACGGGTCGCATTTTGGAGGGCGGGTCACATTCTGACAGGCAGAGCACGTTTGGGCGGGTGGGTCGCGTAATCAGAATTGAATTTCTCGGGTATCTTCTTCTTCACGCAGTTTTGCAAATTTAGGGCAAATCAATCGATTGTAGGGCCAAATCCAGTCAATCGATAGCTTCTATACCAATCGTTCGTTGCAATATTTAGGGCACACCTCATTTGATCTCCACAATATTTAGCGCCTTCTCCAATAATTTCTTCGCCTTCTCTTGTAATGTTTCCTGTGCTTTTACTTCTACATTCGTGCTGACGCCTCTGACGCCATCTTCTGTGCTCGTGCCCGTTACTTCGACATTCTCACATTGTGTGACTGCTGCATTTCTTTGAGTTGCGGTGGTCGCATTGTCGATTGCGATCGCCACCACGATCGCATTTTTCATCGGTCGTGTTCCCCAGGTACGGTCTTCCCTCATTCTTATTTTCTTGACTTTTTTTTTTAATCTTTTCACAGATTTCTTGTTGGGTTTTCCCCTTGATGGCTTTAAAGAGTACCTTTTTACTTTACTTTTTCGCAAAATCTTCAATGCCAACATTGCAAGAACTTGGTAACTCATCTTCTTCTTCTTCCTCTCCCTCTTTTTATTTCAAACCTCTCTTTTTGTTTTCTTCGTATTCAGCTCACACTCTCAAATTCCTTGCGATTTCATCCGCCAATCTTTGTAATTCACTTTACTTGCATTTTTTTCCAAGACTTCGTTTTGAATTTCCATGTCGATAGTCACCACGAATTGTGGCTCTGATACCAATTGATAGAGCCTAGCTCTATCAAGGTTCCCCCTCACTCAATTGAGTCACTAAGAATATACCTTTTCTATTGATTTAAGGGACATGGTTCAATATATAGCCCTTAGAGGACTAACTAACTAACTAGCCTTCAATTATAACTTCCTAACAAGTAACTAACAAAATGACCTAAAGTGGGATCTTATGAAACACCTATTAGTAGCCTTTTGTTACTAATCTGACTTCATTCTTTCAACTTAACTGTGGATATTACATTTATAGTAAACACCCATTTGCATCAATCTTCTTATCTTTGGGTAAGTCTTTCGTTTTTGTGTACCACTCTGTTTTAGAGTATTCATCTACCCTTTGACTGCCACTCTCTAATTATCATCTAGGGCTTCTTGTATATTTCTTGAATAAAAAATTGTCTATCCTAGTGGTGAAGGCGACTGTATGACTATTAGAATTTTTTTCATATGATACGTAATTTGTGATAAGATACTGGGTACAAGTTCAAGTACAAGTACATTTCATTTGGCAATAGGAAGATCGAGGTCACAACACTTGGAAGACGTCGTGTAGGGGATTGATTACTCGACATATCAGCATCAAGAATATGAGCATCAAGAGGTCCAATTAGATGATCAAGGATAGAAGAGAGATCACTAGATATAGACCTCATCATTTAGAACAAGAGAACAACATCATTTCCTAGAGTTTCTAGTTTGGTTTGTGTAGCACCTTATATCAACCGTTATTCTAGAGACAAAAGGAAGAAGAAGAGGTTCAAATACTTTCCAAAAGTTATCTTCTAAACATAATTACTCCTCATGAAGAGAATTTGGGGTAAAATATATTTATTTTTCTATAAATGAGATGTTCATACTCACAAAAACCTTTTTGTTTAGGATCAAAACATTTATATATTTTGATTTAAAGCGTAACCCAATGCATGGTATAAGAGCAATAGGTCTTGCATTTAAATCCCTGTTCAGTCATTCCATCTCTAATTAATATTGATTTCTATTGGATTAACATTCTCAAATTTCAAAAGAAGTATTAGTTGATATAATTAAGTTTACTCCAACACATAAGTCTAAGCTTTTCGGTTGATTGACAATTTAACATAATTCAATAGCTAATTTTGCTTTAAATACAAGAAACTAGAAGACATAATAAGACTATTATAAGTGTCAAGATTTTGTTGAGCTGTTTGGTAGCTCACCAAGTTAATGTTATAATTATGGTGCTTTAAGTACTAGAAATTGGAAGATAAAAATTATTCATTCTGCAATTATATACTCAGGGTAGTCAGGGAAATTGTTTCTTATTAAAACAGTAGCATTGAGGTTGGTTCTTTCTTAATTCAATCTTCTAACTTTTATTGAATTAGTTGATGATATGGAGGTTTGGAAATGAGTCTTCTTCAGTTCGACGTCGTTTTTTTGTGGCGAAATACTATGGCAATATGGATCTCGTTTCTTGGCCTTTGGGTTATCGGGGATTTGCTCAGTTTTCACCATGGAAAATCATTTGTAAGCATACTTCCCTAATCTCTAGTCGTGCGAAGGGGCGTGTTGCCAATGGTGGTAGTACTTTATTTTGGCTTGATAATTGGTTAGATGTTTGGCCATTATTTAACCGCTTTCCTCGTCTCTATCGTCTTACTGATCAACAGAGGGTTTTGGTTGTTGATGTTTGGAATGATATTGATTTTGCTTGGAATTTAAGGTTTAGGCGTAATTTAACAGAGCAGGAATTTATTAAATGGTTAACCCTTTCTGGTTTTCTCGATGATATTAAACTTTCAGAGTCTCCAGATTCTTGACTTTGGCCTTTAGATTCATCAGAGAATTTAAGGTTAAGGCTTAATTTAACAGAGCAGGAATTTATTGAACGGTCAACCCTTTCTGGTTTTCTCGATGATATTCAACTTTCAGAGTCTCCAGATTCTTGGCTCTGGCCTTTAGATTCATCAGGGATTTTCACGGTTGGGTCTCTAACTGAATGTTTGGTGAGCAATTCAAATGGCTTACTGAAGGCTTTTTATTCATCGGTAAGACACCTACCCGAAGAAAGTTCAGGTTTTTTGTGGGAGCTTAGTTTAGGGGCAGCTAATTGTTTGGATCGCTTGCAACGTCGTATGCCATTTATGTCTCTTTCTCCAAACGTTGTAGTTTTTGCTTCCGATCTTTGGAGTCCCTAGGTCATCTCTTTGTTCATTGTACTTATGCTTGGTGTGTCTGGAGCTATTTTTGGAGGCCTTCAGTTGGTACACTGTTTTCCCTACAACATTATGGATTTCTTGCAGTCGGTTTTATTAGACTCTCCCTTTAAAGGAACAAGAGACACTTCTGGTTATTGTTGGTCAGAGCTCTGCTTGGAATCTTTGGTTAAAACGTAATCAGAGAATCTTGAGGGATTTATGTTACAACTTTGATCGATTATTGGAAACAATTCTTACTGCTGTTTATTTTTGGAGCAAGCATTTACTAAAGTTAAATGTTTGTAATCTATTGCTTTTTATAACCAATTGGACGAATTATTTGTAATTGACTTTGGCCCTTGAGGTTCCTACCTCTTGCATTTAATTGATCAATGAAAGGTTTCTTTTTTTCGAAAAAAAAAAAGAATTAGTTGATGGATATACATTATTTTTGACAAGCCTTAAAGTTTTTATTTGTTTTATTATAGTTCTATTGAAGCCATTTGGACTTCGCTTGAAGGCTATTTTCTTTTATAGGCAACTATAGTTTTCTTGCTGTACGGCAAGCTTATGAAATCATAAAATTTTCAGGTGAGAGGACATTTGGAGTTTTGACAAAAATTGATCTTATGGACCAAGGAACCAATGCAGTTGATGTAAGTATGGTGGACGCAAGGTGGACTGGGTGGGGGCAGGGATTTTCCTGTAAAATGAATTTATTATTATTTATTTTTTTTGCATTTTCCTCACCAATATTTGTGTAAGCAGGCCTTGATGAAGGTTTTGATTTTTAATAGTGTCAGTACAGATTTTGTTACTGGATTTATAGTGGCTAGGTTACAATTTTGAGCATGTAAAGATCTGGTCATTTAAGAAATTCTCAAGTTTTGATAAATTCCCTTTGGAAGCTACGACATATAACACGTTGCATGAATCACTTTTAGGAGGGAGTCTTCTCTTGCCAAAAGTGTCCGCCCCAGCTACCAGAATGTACTTCCCTAATGTTTTTTTATCAAGAAAGAAAGCAATTGTGAGTTTTTGAAAAGCAAACCTATATTAAAAAATAGTCTTTTTCATCGTCATTCTTTTCTTAATGAAAGCTTGGTTATTATAAAGAAAAAGCAAGCCTTTTAAAAAAATGAGTCTTTACAATAGTCATGTCTTTGTTATTTGACACAATTAACTACAAAATTTTCATCATTATCATTTAATTCTTTTATCTCTCTTAAAGGTGGTATTTTAAAGACAAATCACTAGTCGGAGTTATGTCATGGCTTCTTTGATGTAGATGAATTCCAAAGTGTTCTGAGCTCTGAAGATTTTTTTTTCTTATTTTTGTGATTTTTAACCGTTTACGACCTCAAATTTTGTGGTGTTCTCAACATAGGTTGTTCCGAAACTACTCTATTAGACGTCATAAGTTTAGTTTGGTAGATCTTTTCTATAATCCTTCCTTTGGGAGAAGGGGTGCATTCCTTTGCCCTCCTTTGTTGTTTTGTTGAGTTTTTTCCTCTTGAATGTTTTTTTTTTCTTTTTTCAATTTCTTTTGTGTTTGCAGATCCTGGAAGGAAGAGCATATAAACTGCAGTTTCCTTGGATTGGTGTTGTTAATCGTTCCCAAGCTGATATAAACAAGAGCGTTGATATGATTGCAGCACGCCGTAGAGAGCGCGAATATTTTGCTACTAGTCCAGAATATAAACACTTGGCTAGTCGGATGGGTTCTGAACACTTAGGGAAGATGCTTTCGAAGGTACAGAAGTGTGCAGGTTTAGAATTTAATCTCAATAATCACTCTTTTTTTGTTTGTTATGCTTACAACAACATTTTCTAATACGCACTTTTAATTTTCAAGGACAAGGAAGATTTAAGAGCTTGTTTTGTCTGCTAAACTGCCAGTGCATTGTTACCCTATTCTAATGTTTACTATTTTTGTTTGGATCTCTAATTTCTGAAGTGTGGGTGCAATTTTTTTTCAGCATCTGGAAACTGTCATCAAGTCTAGAATTCCAGGCCTTCAGTCTCTTATTAACAAAACCATTGCTGAACTGGAAGCAGAATTGAGTCGGCTGGGAAAATCTATTGCTACTGATACTGGAGTAAGCATTAATATTGTCAATTTATTCATTCTTTGAAGCCATTTTTTCTGTGCAACTAACATAAACATAAGGGTAAATTATAAATTTAGTGCCTGTTGTTTCATGAAAGTTAGAGTTTAGTCCCTATGATTTGAAAATCTAGACTTCAGTCCCTATGGTTTGAAGAAATATAGAATTTAGTCCTATGGTTTGATAAAATCTAAAAAATAGTCAATGTTATTCGTAAATCGTAGGCGAATTAAGTACATAAATGTGATGTATGAATTATGTATTTTTTATCCAATTAATTACTTATCTCACACTATCATCATTAAATGCAAAAATAACTAATTTCTAAGCATTTTATTCACCAACAATTACAAAAGATGGACTATTTTTTAGATTTTATCAAATCTTAGGACTAAATTCTAATTTTTCTAATCATGAGGAATAAATTGTAGATTTTTGCAAACCATAGGGACTAAAGTCTAGATTTTTAACCATAGGGGCTAAATTTTAGCTTTGATCAAACTATAGGGACTAAATTTATAATTTACCCTAAACATAAAGATGTACATTAAGAGCCTTTTTATTTAAGAAATGTTTGTTTTATTGAATATTTGAAGTTGAAAATAAGAAAGGAAGGCAAAAATAATCAAGAAATGTTCTTTTTATAATTAACTTGTTACTTTTTATAAAAAGCAATGAGTTTACAAGGAATTTAAAGAACATAAACCTTAAGCTAAAAGTTTATAATACACTTAAGCCTTCTTAAGGGGGCAGGTGAACTGCTTCATTAGCCATCCAAGTTTTGCATGCCATTAAAAAAAAAAAAGAAAGAATACCTTTCATCCTTGGTTTATGAAATGGAAGGATATATTTAGTAAGAAAAGGTTTAGTTGGTAAGCTTTGTCCTTTTTTTTTCTTTTACGTTCCTATGTGGATTGCATACTGCTTTTACAAACTATTTTGTGGTATAGCACTAAAGTTGCTTTCACTCCCAATGCAGGGGAAATTATATATGATCATGGAAATTTGTCGCACATTTGATCAGATATTTAAAGAACATCTAGATGGCGTGTATGTATATGTGATGTTCCATTGCTTATTTATTTTAGAAGTGTTTGTTAATTATATCCATAATGATTCTTTCCAAAATGTGTTTGATTCTCTAGACGCCCAGGTGGAGACAAGATTTACTCTGTGTTCGACAATCAATTCCCGGCTTCTTTAAAGCGATTACATTTTGACAAGCATCTTTCCATGGACAATGTTCGAAAGATAATAACTGAAGCAGATGGTTACCAACCTCATTTAATTGCTCCTGAGCAAGGCTATCGACGGCTTGTTGAATCGTCCTTGACAACCATTAGAGGTCCTGCAGAGGCAGCTGTGGATGCGGTAGCACTCTTTATTGCTTACCATAACGAAAATGAAGAATTAGCCATATATATCTTTTTCTAACATTTTTTCCCTCATGGCAACTGCATCACATGGTTCAAAGTATTAATCAAACATAAACTCCTGAGTATCTTGTGATGAATTTTAAGGGTCACGGTTGAGAATGATTTTTAATTTATTTAGCTGTTACTCAAATTTTCTGAATTTGTATTCTTTATCTATGTTTCTGCAGGTTTTTTCTCTTCTCAAAGAGTTGGTTCAAAAGTCAATCAATGAGACTACCGTAAGTGAAACTTAGTGAGTTTTTCATTGATGATCTTTATAAGTTTTCATTCAGTCAGTGCATTAAATTATTACTGATTGGCAATCATTATGTTGGAGATACTCACCTTGTGGCCATTTGTCCCACATTGAAAAGGTGAGGTTTCTTAACACGTTTATATGATATGTGAGCTACTTTCCTCATTTGTTAATTGGTTTTGAGGTGAAATCTCTCCTACTATCTAATACGGTATCAAAGTTCATGTGTGTTATTGGTCCCCAAATTCTGATCCGACTCAAAGTGGGTGATTTAGACCCACCCAAGCGGGCAAAAACTTAAGCGGGGTATTTGATCCCAAAAAGTTGAATCCGACCAAGCGAGTAAGTCAAAGCGGGTCTTTCGGTCCACAGATTTGGATATAATCTAAGATGGCTTTCTCAAAAATGGCGTCATCTTGAGGAGGCTTGTTGGAGATACTCACATTGTGGCCATTTGTCCCACATTGAAAATGTGAGGATTCTTCAACACATTTGTATGATATGTGGGTTACTCTCGTTAGTGTCAATTGGTTTTAAGGTGGAACTTCATACTATGTAATACATTACATTTTGTAATGAGTTCTCTCTCTCTCCCTAACTCCGAAGTCTCCGACCTTGCCAGTTTGTAGCTATAAACAACTATTTTTTTCCTTTCTTTTTGTTCTAATCCAGGAGTTAAAGCAGTACCCTACTTTGAGAGTGGAGGTCTCAAAGGCAGCTGTTGATTCGTTAGAGAGGATGAAGGAAGAAAGCAAGAGAGCCACCTTACAACTAGTGGATATGGAATGTGGTTACTTAACTGTCGAATTTTTCCGCAAGCTTCCTCAAGATGTTGAAAAGGGTGGAAATCCAACACATTCAATTTTTGATAGATATAACGATTCCTATCTCCGGCGAGTCGGTAAGCAAAATTACCAACTTAATTTTATTTCATTATTATTCTTTTTTCTGTTTGGTAACAGACTAGACATTCTCTCATAAACCATAAGCTAGATGATTGCCAGGTAGTTTGGAGTCTGGACACGGATTGTTTAGCATATCAACAGTTTTAGCATGTTACATTGAGTCAATCTGAACTTGGAGACTTTAAAAATGAAGTGTAAGCACTCGAGTGTGTTATGGAAATTAATGTTTGTGCGAGGATACCAGCCTTACAAAGATGATGGAAGTTAGAACTATATTGATAGCAAAAATGGAGAAATTACAATATAAACCCTAATGGTGTGTTTGGGGAGGGGAATGAGAATGATTATGGGAGGAATGAGAATTAGGAGGAGAATAGGAAAGAGAATGATTATTTGTGTTTGGGGTGAAGGGAATGATAACGAGGAAAATAAAATAATGGAGATATGAGTGAAAAATAGTTGTGGTGAAGAAAAAAATTGTTATTGGAAAGAATAAAAAGTAGTTAGGAGGATAATAGAAAAGCGATTTTGGAGAAATGTGATTATGGAGAGAATGATTCTCGGTGGCCTAAACACTAGGATTAGGAATCATCCTCATTTCCGTTCTACCCCATTTGTTCTTGGTGGCCCCAAACAAAGCCTAAGTTTATGACACCTACAAAGCCCCTTCTCTCTCGGGGGGTGTTTGGATTTGGAGAAAAAGAGAAAATTGAGTGATTTGGGAATATAAAGTATTTGTTTGGGGATTGGTGTTTTAGAGAGGAGAGTTTGATTTTTTTTTTTTTTTTTTGAGATTTGTGTTGAACTCGATTGTTTTTAGTACATCATCCCCAACTTCTCCTTAATCTCTCCTCAGCTCTTCTCCAACCTCCAATCTAACCTCAAATTAAACTTTATAGTAAATTTCATCTAAAAAAAACATATTCTCTACCTAAACACAAATCTCAAAAAAAAAAAAAATCAAATTCTCCTCTCTAAAACACCAATCCCCAAACAAATACTTCATATTCCCAAATCACTCAATTTTCTCTTCTTCTCTTTCACTTCCTCTCCTCTCACCAACCCCAAAATCCAAACACTGCCACAGACACCTTGAGCCGAGACAAGACCCAAAAAACTAACTCCCCCCTAATTCCTTATATGCCCTCCCTTATAAAGGCGGTGCCTAACAGTTCGCTCCTTGTTTTTATAGGTTCCACCGTGTTGTCCTATGTCAATATGGTTTGTGGGACTCTGAGGAATTCTATTCCAAAATCAATAGTATATTGTCAAGTTCGGGAGGCCAAACGCAGTTTGCTCGACCATTTCTTCGCAGAATTGGGTGCAAAGGAGGTAGGCAACTTTCCATCATATCTCTCGTTACATGAAATAGAATAAATGAAGGTTAAGTCAAAACTTCAGTCCACATATTTTTACTTTTATCTTTTCAATTTTCTCTATGCGTATTTTTTCAAAGTTCCTTAAACTACATAGCTGTTTAAAGGCCATCATTAGGAATAGCTGTATATTAACAAAGTAAATAGCGGCAAGAATGTTGCAGTTTTGTAAACTCCTATAGAGTGCAACCACAAATAAATTGTTACGTTGAAATTTTTGTAGGTTACCAATAATGGTAGGGAGAAGTCTAGTAGATTTTAATTTAAAGGGTAGAGATCATGGTTCTATTTTTTTTCTTTTTTTTTTAAGTATAACAAAAGTATTTGGAGTTTGAGGAATCGAATCAGCCACCTTTATAATAGCTTGCGAAGGTGTTAGAAAATGAGTTATTATTAGAGATATTCATGGAGTGGGGACGTGGATGACTTTACCGTCCCATTTCAGCTACCCATTTTAGTCCTCATCTCCGCGAGATTCACCATTAAATTTTTCGAGGAACGGGGTGGGTAGGGAATACGCGGGGATCGAATTCTCTACGGAAAATTATTAAGTAGTTCATTTTTTTTTTCTTTTTTTTAATTCCCAATTTTTTACAAATTTTTTCATGTTAATTCAATTCAATAAATTTTAGATACATTTTTCAATAGTTAAGATAAATATTTATTAGTTTTAATTAGACAGTTACATAAGAAAATTATTTATCAAAATGAATATTTCTACAACTTTATGTATATAAATGAATTAATTAAAATGAGTATAATATATAAATAGGGCAGGAAACTGAGAATCAATGATGCGAAATACAGTCCTTGTCCAACCCGACTCACTTCCCCGTTCCGTGCCTAATCGGGGATTCACCGCCCTACTAGGGGTGGGTCCCCGTTGGACCCCGGCCCCACGGAAAAAATGAATATCTTTAGTTATTTTAATAGCTTGTTTGGATGTGTTTGTTTATAAAGGAGTTATAATAATAGCTTGTTTGGATATGATTGTTTGAGAAGGAAATTGTAAAAGAGTTTTGCTATTTATGAATAATGTGGCATTTATAAGTAGTTCTCATTTTGATGGAAGAGTTATTTTAACTCTTTTTGTAGAGTTAAATTAGCTCCCAAAGTTTTACTCGCAAACTAACATCCCGTTAAGCTAATGATACATGTCGATAATCATTGGGTTTAGGCGCTCAGTTCGCTTTGGCTACAAATTTTAGAAGAATAAAGAATTTGTTTGGGTAGACACAACCAACTTGTTTTTTGTTTTTTGTTTTTTGTTTCCAATAATGGTGGGGACAAGGTTAGTGAATTTTAATTTTAAGGGTAGATATGAGGGTAAAAAATTTAAAACAATAAAGAGAAAATGAAAACTTAAGTAAAACAGGAAATAATTATATCAAAAAAGAAACACTACAAATGCAACTTTAAGCTATATTTATATAGATAAATAGATGTCCAGTTGAATTATGATACTCTCAATTTGTAGTTTTAATCTTTTAAGGTAAGATCTAAAGCTTAAACTTTTGTCTCTTATAAGTTTTTCTTCAGTAGTTTTAAGTTTCCACTTTTAATGTTGTTATTAAGTTGCAAGTGAGTAGTAAGGTAAGCTCTCATGTAAGAAGTTAATCACCAATTTTTGCTGACATTTTTTTTCCTGATCTTATTAATATACAGTCGAAACAATTAGGAAAATTGTTGGACGAGGATCCCGCCATAATGCAACGACGAATTTCAATCGGAAAGAGGTTGGAGCTTTATCGAAGCGCCCAAGCTGAGATTGATGCTGTTGCTTGGGCTAAGTAGAGACATTCTCATAACAAGAAAAAATGATTCCACCAAATGATGAAGTATGGTTACTACAAACACCCATTATTTAATTCTTTATTCTTTTGTTACTAAATTCATAAAGGCGGATATCACAATTTTCTTTTGTTTCTAAAAAATATTGAACTTGAAAATTTTGGTGTTAGGTGATTATATATGTTTTACGAGCTAAATGCTTCAATTTTTTGTGTAAGCAAATGAACATAGAACTTGATTAATTTGTCTGTTTTACTGCAGTAATTACAATTATTTCTTCCTAGTTTTCAACTTATTCATTAGTTTATTATTAATATACTATTAGTATATATATATAGGGGATTTTCATTATCAAATCATGGAGGAAATTCACAATTAATGGTAATGGAAAGATTTGCGTTTGATGAATTTTTTTTAATTTGCAAATTTGTTGCAAAATATTCGAAGTTTTGCTAATTTGGTCAGATTTGTTCAGCGTTTTTTTTTTTTTTTTTTTTTTTTTTTTTTTTTTTTTTTTTGTGGTGGCTGGTTGTTGATTGTTCGATAAGTCAAATTTCAACTCAATTTTTGTTTAAGGTGTTAATGAGTTATAAGAAATAAGCTTTCACGACTCTTCTTTATGCAACTACATTCAGAGTTATTGTAAATATTTAAAATAATTATTCATTTTAATTCGATAAACTAAGTAATCTTTCAAAAAAAAAAAAATCTTATTTCTAATACATTCAAATGAGTCATAGTCTACAATTCTTCCGCAAATGATCATTCTAATAACTATTATTCTAATAAACTATTAAATATAATTCCTCTATAAATAACAATTAAACAAATTATTACTAAATTTCAAATCTATAATTAAAAAAAATGGAAGACAAACGTTTAGTGGAAATGTTGTTGGATTAGAACTAATTGCTTACACCTATTTCTTTAGGTGTTTGGATGCATATTTAGAAGTTTTATTTTTAGTAATTAGAATGGAGATTTATTCGAGTGATTAGATATAATGATTACATTAATAAATTGTTTGGATGTAGCTTTCTGTAGAGAAGTTAGCTTGTTTGGATGTAGATTTTATGTAGAGAAGTTAGCTTATTTGAATGTAAATTTTCACAGAATTATTGATAATAATTTGTTTGGATGTAATTTTTATAAATGAATGGTAGGTAATAGCCAGTTTGGAAGAGAATTTTGTTTGAGAAGTTATTTTTGAAACATTTTTATTTTTTTAATGTAAATAGACAAATTGTAAATTAAATTGTGTGCTTAATATATATATATATATATAAAAAAAAAAAAAAAAAACATCATTTTTATTACAATTTCGATTTGTCTTCTTTCATGAAGTTTTTTTTATTCAATTTTTTATAAAACATGATTAATTAATTTATTCTTATGTTTCAATGGTAAAGGTTAGTTTTTAAATGGGTTCAAAAAATATTTATGATATTATTAATACTGTACATAGAACAAATGAATTGATTAAATTTGTATAGTTAATACTAAAATGAGAAAAATGAATTGAAAAGTAAGCAGCACCTGGGTCCAATTCCAAATGCGCAGTTTCCCTAAACCCTCCCCCAATTGCTCTTCAAAATAGCTCAACAAACAGCTCATACTGATGGTTTGGATTAAGATTTTAAGATTATTTAAAATTAGAATTTATTTTGAGTATTTAGAAGTAATGATTACACTCAAAAGTTTGTTTGGATGTAATTTTTAAGAAAATTTAAAATTAGTATTTAGAAGTACTGGTTGTATCAAAAATTCGTTTGCATTGTTAAAAATAAAAATCTCATTCATTTTGTATCTCTAACTCATCTAAAGGATTTTTCTCATCAACATTCATGACTTTACAAAATCAAATGGTTCTCGAATTCTTATTCCTAGCAAGAAGATCCTTGTTAAAATTTTCAACTAATCAAGGACAATAACTAATTTCAAGTCTAAGTTTGGTACAATACAGGGATCCCATATTCAAGGTTCAAAAGAGTTATAGTACTGGTCCAACTTCTTTGCAATTCTTTCTAGTCCATAAAAAATATACTGTGTGTGTATATATGTGCATATATGTGTATATGTATGTATGTGCGAGTGTATATGTATGTATGTGTGTGTATATGTACATACATGTATGATTACATACATATATATATGTGTGTGTGTGTGTATATACAAAAAAAGGTCTACCGATTGTCGTCCAGAGTCCAATTTTCACAACATATAAAAGAAAAGAGACAAACTTTGAAAGTTTAATAGGGTGTGATTGAAGAATCGAATAGCGAATGCACTTGTCGTTAACATGATCGAGCATCTCCTACCTAATAAAATTTGACCAACCCAGCATCTCTTTCGTTCAATAATGCCTTCTTTTCTGGGTGCTATTTATCAATAAGAATAGGAAAAAGACACTACTTGAGTTTCAGAAGCTCACCTTGAAAAAGAAAAGTGGTAGGCCGACGTTGAACGCTTCAACTTGGCCATTGAAGAAGGCAAAGACTAGGCCCACTTATAAGCACGGTGTAAGCTTTAGGCTTCATAGACATTTTTTTTTTAGGTATTAGGGAGGGTAGGACACTGCCTAGCACCTAAAGTGGGGTTCAATTTCTAACGAAAACGACCAAAAGACAAAAAAGAGATGCGGAAAGAAAGAATGTGTGTATAATATAACACATATCAGACATAATTAGAATTTAGAAATCACGATATTAATGGGAAAAGTTCTTTATTCATTGTTTTGTCATTAGAACATAAAAAAGGTTCTAATCAACTTGATCATGAAATAAAAATAAAGTTTATGGGTCAAAACATGAATGAAATAATTAGTGGTATACACTTCCAAACTACCCTCTACCAAAATCACTGCTATCACTATCCCAATGCAAGAAACCAACTTATCTTTGAATGCTGTGATCCAATTTCCAACTATATAATGAAGCAAGTATCACCATGAGAGCTGCTTAAGTATTCACCATAGATGTTATTATGCCTGTGCCCATCAAGGAAAACATATAATCAAGCCTGGCAATTAAGCAAACTAAACACAATATTGAAATATATGCAGCTGTGAGTCGAACAATCTAGTGTCAAAATTCTATGCACAAAGTTAAATCTATGATATGGTAGCATCAAGATTCAAAACTGAAGCCTTTGCTGTGCATAAAGTTCAGCACATGAACACCAACTATTTCATTTTTTTAATAGCAAACTATTGAACCCAAAACTGAGCCCTATGATAATTAGATTCATAACATGGTGATAGACAAGGTCAATATATCTATTTTTTATATCCATGAGTACCACGACCAACTTGTATACAAATCAACTATTCTAATGAGATAAACTACATAACTCTATAATATTTGGATGTCAATGAAACTTGTAGGAAATTAATTCGTTGGTAGGTAGTCACATAGATTGAACCCTTATGTTTTGGTTTCCCAAGTCCCTTTTGATCACTGGGCTAACCCTTGATTGTTAGACAAGTACAATATATCATGTAATTAGAAATAGAAAATTTGCTACTCCTTTCATTAATGGAGACATGACTCAACCCTAAGATTTCAATTTCCTGCATGAGAGCATGTAGTAACAAAAGCAGGATTTGGTAACTTATGAAATTAAGCAAAAAGAACGTAAATACATAAAAACCTACAAATATATCAATGAAATATTCTGTTGCTGCTCCAAAAAAGAAATGTGTAGACATAAAAGATGAAGATAAAATTCTATTATGGAGCTTTTAGGAAACAAACCTCAATTTTCCTCGGAACTTCGTTTGAATCTTGAAAGTGACAAAGCAGGGATAATATGTAAACATGAACCAGAAGACATCCAGTTCCAGTTACTCCATTTGCTCATAGGACATAATAACAGCAGTTTATCTTTGAATAATCTGTTTGCACGAATGACACAGCCTATAGCTAAGTTGCACTGGCTGTACATTCTTTGCTTGCTGAATAGCTGCTTAACTTCGGGAGATCACTTCCTCTAACAACTCGGTTATAGTTTACTTTGAACGACTGTGAGCCATATGGTCGACTAAGCAAACTAATTGGCACTCTGAGAGTCTGTTTCCGGTTTCTTCTTCCCCTTAACAAAATGCTAAACGTTCTCTCACCATCGGCATTTTCTTTACCACTTTCTACATTTCCATTTAAAATGGATTTTTGAATGGGTGCATTGGTTGAAGTTTCCACCAGGCATGGATTGGAATGACAACTTTCTTCCACACTTTCTAAACCAAGCCCAACACCTCCATTTTCACTAATTATACAGTCAGATGCCAGAGGTTTGCTTTCTTTTTTAGCTTCTCCCAGGCTGTCGGTATCGGCTGGAAGAACCTTCGAAGCATTGTCACAATTGTCATTTGGAGCAGGACCAACAGGTGATGGGACAAAAAACTCTGGTGGATGGCTACCAGGCCAAATTGTGCCAGGAATACAGTCTGATGTGTTAGTGGTAACATTGCACGGCCAAGTGAAAGGGTTGGGATGGAAACCACTGGTGGTTACAGGAAATGTGGTCGGTACTGGTTGGGAATAACCCGGTACAGATAAAGGCTGAGAATAAGTTGGTATTGCCTGCGGTTGGGAATAAGAAGGGTACATAAAGGGCATGGATTGCATCATGCCAGGCGTCGGTGGAGGGGATGGGTATGCTTGGAGAGGAGAGGAGCATAATGAATTAATTGTAGGCAATACTGCTGGGTGAATATTCATGTTTACTGCCCAAGGCGGAATGGCACGAGGACCAGCAGGAATTGTTATATTCATGGCTACAGGTGCGCGCATGATAACTGGCGAAGGGTTAAATGGAGCTGCAGAAGCTGATAATTTTTTGTTGTTCAGTCCTTGATTCTCACTAGAACTTAAAACTAATGACCTGTCCTTCAATTCTTCAACCTGTTCAAGGGAGGAATCAAAATTGTCAGATTCAAATTGGCTTGGTAAATCCTCCACAGAAAGTCTAGTTTCTGAAGATTCCACAGAATAGGACATGCTATCAACAGGTAAATTGCCCTCCACAACTTCACTCACATCAAAAACACAAGATTGAAGTTCTTCCACAGTCTCAGACACTATTTGAGAAGGGTTGCTTTCCACAGCACATCCTACCTCAATTCCATTATTTTTCTCTTTAACTTGCTTTTCCTTTTCCGAGAGATTTGAAGATTCTGCAATAGGATTATCAGAAATTCCATTAATTTCATTTGGGATTTCTTCATGTTTTTCGACTCCGTGTTCCTCAGCATCAGCTGTATCATTCTGAGGTACCTTAACCTGCAACATGGCAATAGTTCCTGGTGGGGCTACAGCCACTTCCTTGTATGAAGGTGATTTTCCGAGGCTTACGATTGTATTCTTCACTGTGCTAGAATCGTTTGGAGTTGAGGTTCTACCAAGTTCTACTGCAGACCCAACCTTGTCACCAGTTTCAGGGACCACTGCTACAACAGTTTCTGAAGATGAGGGAATTGACTTAACCCTGTAAGTCAGAGTTCTAACTATTCTCCGCCCAAATTTGGAACCTTGATAGGAATTCATAGATTGTTGATCTGTATAAGTTCCATGGGATATTGTTCTTTTCTTTAAAACATATAATCGACTGTTTGGATTATTATTCTTCAGTGTATGAGATTCATTGTCAACATCTATATTCATCTTCTGGTAACTAAAGACTTTGCCAAAAGTAGCTCGACGTTGCTTCAGTCGCCGCCCATATGACCCAGCTGATCTTGGTCTTTGAACTGGTTGCCATCCTTCTTCTCCTTCAGGTTGGATTTCAGATATGATATCATCTTTTGTTTTTGGCCTTTCCTCGGTAGCTTCCTCAGTAACACAAGGTGCTTCAACTAATGAGGTAATTTCCTCATCTGTAGTCTGGCCATATCCAGGTTCAAGTGATTGTGCCTCTTCATCAGAAACATCTTTTGAGGTCTCTTTACGAGATTCTTCGCTATGTGCCAAGCTCATACTCTGGTCGGATTTTCCCTTTAGCTGCAATGAAAAAAATAACTACAAGATGAAAAGACAAGTTATGTGCTTTATCAAAAAAATGGCGAACTGTGTATAGAAGAAATCAGCAGTTAAGTCCTTTGTTTGATGTTTAATGGACGTAACAATCAACCTATTTCTCTTTGTTCAATAATTATAAAGTAAAATAAGTTATAATGATTTATAACCATCTAATTTCTGGTGAAATGAACAATGTTTCTCAGAGAAAGTTGATGTTCAAAATAAAATGAATATATAGTACAAAGAAAAAAATAAATCAGGCTACATCTGGAGAGGAACTTAAAAATAGCTTTCCAAATTATCTTTGGATATGAAGGTAAGCATCATGCCCCGAAAGACAATTAAATGTTCCTGTCCCAAATCTTATAAAAAAATTTCATTTCAAACATGGTTAGGGCCTAGGGATAGCTTCTTAGAGGCTGGCCAAAATTATAAGTAACTAAAGTTTCCAACCAAGGATCATCCATATCTGAAACTGACCGTACATGAAGTTACCTAAGTTTATTCCTTGTCTAATTGAACATCATTCTGATTATCATTTAACAAGTCAACTACCTTCACAATATAGTTTTTCCTCTTTGCTGCTGCATCCCTCCCTTTGGCATCATGACTGGGATTTATATAGTCTAGCAAGTCCGATACACTGCCAAGATTCAAAGAAGCAACAATAAAATAACATTAATTTCTAGAGTTTGATACTATCTCTAGCTTGCTTCTGAACCATTCAAATACATTTGTTGGCGTCATCCACAAGTATGCAATTAAATTAAAAAAAGAGGCATAGTGCACCTGTAAAATTAACCAATATAGAGGCACTATTTGTCAAAATGAACTGCAGGTTAAAAATAAGAATATGTTGTTTACCTTAAGTGGCCTTTACTTGCTATTGACGCATCAGGCTTCCGAGTACCGTTCCTTGCAGCTTCCTGTTGTTCAAAAGCTTTGGACTCAAAGTACTCTAGCCAAGCAGCGGCATCCTGCAAGGTTAAATCTAACATTAACAACCAATAGGCAACTCTCATAGAATGTAGATTTTGAAAAAAGAAATTACTTCACAAAGCCAACAGGATTAGCTTCCTTTTTTAAATAGTTTTACTTGATTATGAATGCATACTGTTAAAAACAAAAAGACAGCAACAAGGTCATAGTCTTGTACAAGGCTCCAGATATCATGAACATACTTGTGTACGTAGATCATCTGGACCCAGCTTTGCTCGCAGAATTTGTAAGGTTGTCTGCTCATGTTGAACACTTAAAGGGTATGCTTCCATTAGTGAGAGAGCGATTGCTATAGCATGGTAGCTTGCTGCTGTCTGAAAGAATTAGGAAAATTAAAGCAGATTTTGATGTACCTCATGACAATGCAGGGAAGTGTGTCTAGAAAAATTGCTTGTAAGTTTGTCACAGGCAAGTGTGATATGAGATAGAGAGTTTACATTATTTCTTAACAAGAAACAAACTTTTCATTGATAGAGGCTTTCTAATTTTTTATCTACTCATAATATAGGTAATTATTGGAATTTGGACCATGTTATCATGCACGCCATATTTTGATCACTGTGCCTATCCAAATGCATGCTTCTTTTACTCTTATGTAACCTAACACAATGAACTATTAATCATAAAACAGACAAAAGAATAGCACATGGGTTTGAAGAAATGAGCTCTCCAGTAGCAAGTTTAATCTGCACACCAAAAATTTTGACTTCCGGCCAGTGGTTGAGTTAATTTGTTCATTTTATTTACAAATTTTGTGCTTAAGGATGGGAAAGAATGGTAAGATTTACACCTTGTGCCCAAGTCCCAAGCACTTAGTTTGGACTTTGGAGTATACCAAGGCCAACTTCATATCGTCATCCTCATATCCAAATCTTACGTATAAAACTTCTTCATAAAGACCCAAGGACCTCTTTAAGATGCCAGAAATAACATTTTCACGTACCAACCCCCTCCCCTTACGGCCCCGCTCACCCCATCCAACCCAGTCATCAATTCCAGCAAATAGTAAGCCCAAATGATTAATGGTTATTAAATCTAGGAGAAAGTTATCTTGCATGTAGTGCTTTGTCATTTTATTAATAATCTGTGATAGAACCTTCTCCCAGCTGGCTGTCTATTACTTAATGAGCCTGTACCATTGTGCCAAGAGTTTCCCACAGATAGACTTGGGCAAATAAATAGGGTCCTTCGGTGATGGCCCATTGCCAATGGTGCAGAATGCTAGAAATTTCATTTCAGATTATGGCTAAGGTATGAAAAAAAATCCCACTAAGCTTGTTTCTTATAGAAAAACACTTGGTACGAAAGACATTAATAGTTTTATATAAAAAGGAGATAAAAATTAAAATAAGATGAAAGCAAAACCTGAATATGATCTGGGCCAAGTAATCTTTGGTTACACTTGAGAGCTTTGTGGAGATATCTGAGGGCAACATGCACATTTCCAAGCCCTTCCTCCATCATAGCCACATTGATGTATGTTGCAGCAGTGTTTGGATGAGAGGGGCCGCAAGTGAGATGTAAGAGATAGAGAGCACGTTTCACATACCTAAAGTTTATAAACAAGAAACATTTTTCATTGATACGTTGAAAATTTACAATCAAACCAGCAGGATAATGGGGTGTAAGAAACACCACCATTGCGGCTTCCCAAGTCAAGGTGAAGTAGTATTTCCTATATGGTTTTCTTGGAATGTATATAGTTCCATTTTATTCAATGGCTGACCGGCCGAGAAGAATAACACAGAAGGTTAGCAAGAATGTTGCAGTTTCTTTATAGTATGCATTATTCCTTGATGGTAAACAGTTCAGAAATGTGGATAAGAATTGTATTTGCACACTCTCAGTTTACCTCTGAAGTTTTACTTTTAAGTGTGGGTGTGCATTCTGAATACAATTATCGTTGACTATCGAATTCTGTATGTGGCTCTATAATTGGTGACATTCGCTAGAATGTGTATGTTGTAAAAATATATTAGACCATTAGAAAAATGATACTAAATAATATTTAAAATTTCTAAAACTCAAGACACGTTTAAACATTGTGCAAGTATCTGTAGAGTGAGGAAGACATACTTGAGCGCTAACTCTGTATGCTGAAGTCTGTAATAGAAAACAGCCAAGTCCCCATAACTCTTCATTGTATCTGGATGATCAAGTCCTAATTCTCTTTCATTGATATCCAGGGCTTTTTGCTGGTAAATAGTAGCCTAAAATGGAAAACCAACGCATTAGCTTCCACCTCAATACCTTCCTTCCCAAAGAAACAATTCATGAAAGTGAATAAATGAAGTAGAACAAAGAGAAGGTGTCGTAGATTTTCTAATACGATGCATAACAATACTTAAGAAGGAATTAACTACCTGATTGAAATCGCCAGTGTGATATAAGACTACAGCAAGCAGGCTGTAAGCTCCTGCTGTCATGCGATGATAGGGACCACAAACAGCAACAAGCTTTGCAAGAGCCTGAGGTAAGAGAGGAAGAGAAGTAAGCATGAAACTCATTAGTCCATACAATTAAAAACATTAACAACTTGTGATAGGTCTCTAAGAATACTTGATTTAGCTGCAAATGTTACAGTCACAGACCTTTTTTACCCAAAAAAAAACCAAGAAAAAAAAAACCGAAGGATTATTCTTGAAGAGAATTGTTATTCTTAAAGAGAATTGAACTTAAGTTTAGATAGTCAATTGAATCTCCTCAAAGTAGCAACAAAAAATGCCCTAAACAAGGAATGTGAAAGGCATACCTTTGTACCGTAGGTTACAGCATCTTCGAGTTTGCCTTTATCTAATGCTGTTTTCGAAGACTCTAGTAGCTGCCTTCCATCTGCGGACGAACATGCTGCTTGCTGAAATATTCAAATTCAACTCAATCATTTTTATTACCAAAGAGCTACTGTAAATGTATCCTAAAAGTAGGTATCCATTCAATTACCTTGTGCACTGGGACCAGGCTTACAACATCTGATTTTTGGAATGGAAATGAAGAATCCATATCAAAATCTCGTGGAACCAGCTCAATACCCACCTAAAATTTTAAATTTCAAAAAATAAAATGTAAGAAACTGGCCGTCAATTATCATATTATATCCTGCACATGCTCTGTGTAAGCCTTAATCATATATGTATCGTAGATCTCTAAGGTATATGTGATCGTATCTCAGTATGCTGGAAGTAGAGGAATACTGAAAACAACCAAGATACTGATAAATCCATGTGCTTCAGGAATCACATTGAAAACCATATGGTATTGTTGGTTGTATTAGTTTTAATATTATTCTTGTAAATATAATAAAAAGAATATATATTATTATATTATTTCTTTATTTTTATTAGTTTCCGTTTCAAGGTAGGAATGTTACTATTTAAGTAACCTTTTTGTATCATTATTTGTGTGAGAAATAAAACTAAAATATTCCAGCTATTTTCACACGGTATCAGAGCTCCAAGTTATTAGACCCCTAAATATTCCGAGGACCCAAAACCTAAGCGGGCATTTCATGATCCCAAAGAGTTGGATCCGACCCAAGCGAGTGAGCCAAAGCGGGTATTATTTCGGTCCACAAATTCGGATCTAGTCCAAGATGGCTTTCCCTAAATAGTGTCATCTTGAGGGGGCATGTTGGAGATTGTTGGAATATTCACCTTGTGGCAAATGTCCCACATTGGTAAGGTGGAGGTTCTTCAACATGTATATAAGATAGAGTGGGCTATTCCTCTCATAGCCAATTGGTTTTGAGATGGATGCCCACACTTTGTAACAGATATAACAAGGTCTAAGGAGACATGAAACCACTATCAATAAGGTATAATGATCGAATCATGGATCTTCTACCAAAAACATGTTTAATAAAAGGTACCTAATGATTCCTTCGATGTCTCCCGGTGCCTAGTCTAGAGACGGGCGTGGTTATCCCGGGTATAGTGAAGCGAAGCTTCCATTTCCCGATTTTCATATAACAAAATTAAATAAATAAAAATAAAAGGTACCTAATGCAGAAATCCAGATTTGATCCATCAAATAGCTTTTTTATAACAAAACCTGCCAAGATTTTGCTGTCATGATAATGTTGAACTTGAATCTTCTCCCTATTTTGAATCATAATAATGTGAATTACTCGAGTCTAAAGGAGATTTTGTTCTGTCCTCTATTTAGGGATTAGGGAGAAGCCTTGCGGAGAGCAAACTTTCTTGCTACTTTGTGTAACATTTGGATTCAGCGAAAGAGAAAAAGTATTAAAGAAATGAAGAGTTATCAGTGAGGTGTGGAGTGGACAACAGTTAGGTACGATACATCTCTTAGAGAGTTTGTGAGCAAAAAGTTCTATAGCTATGCATGCCTGACTACATGTTTTCGTAAGCAAAATTGTCTTAATAGTATATATCGTGTAAAATGTGTTTGATCCTGTCTTAATAGTCTATATGAGAGCAGAAACAATGTCAAAGAGGTCTATTTATTCATAACACTGCAGAATGGGAATATTAAACTGAAATGCAGTCCTCAATACCTTGTGACACATGCCACGCAAAATTGCAATTTTTCTTAAATCTTTGAAGTTGAAGCTGCCTATGTCCCATTCATATCGCTTCATTAAGAATAGCTCCAGCCATCTCCAAACAAGGGAATGGACATTGCAAGACCTCAGTGGTTCTCCACTTTCGGGAACACCAAGAAGCAAATTTAATGTGGCAGCAACAGAAACAGCCATCTTATCAATGTCAACAGCAGCAATGATAGCACGGAGAATATGCTTAAAAGCTCGTACTATCATCTCGTGTATGCAAAGTGATTGTACATGTGACAACTTTTCTGAAAGCTTGACCTAACAAGGTAATAGAACTGGAATATAATATCTTTTTAATAAGAAACAAATTCGTTGTTAATATGAAGTTAATTATAACAGAAGGGGTTTTAGCTCCATAACATACATCTATAAAAAACTTCTCCAACTCACTAGAAGAGTAGAAACGCTATAGTAATGGAAGCGTGAAGCACTCAAAGGAGGAAATTACACATTTTCTATAGGAGTACTATTTAATATTATTCAGAAAATACATGAAGGAAAAAAAAAAAAGTTGTTTTCCATACACCAAGATACAAGATTGAGTATCTTTTTACTGATATAAGCCATTGATCTTTGGGTTGAGTCAAGCAGTTCTAACTGAGAAAATGAGTTAAGAGTCTGGCAAGTGATGCAAGTAGAATAATAATGGAGATGCAAGCAATCAAAAACAAATAAATAGTAACAATATTAATAATAAGTAATAAAAATGTAGAGGCTGCACATTGCTTTGTAGCTTAAAAAGGTTGGTTTTTTTCTTAAACAATAATGAAAAGAACTAATTGTTGGTTGTTAAATCCACCCCAACCCATCAACTTAAACTTTCAGGCTGATTGGGGGTTTAACATAATTCAAAACGTTATCAGAGCAATATGTCTTGACTTCGAGTCCAAGTTAAGTCGTTCCTCCCTAATTAAATTTGAATTCCAGTCAATTAGGGGATAAGAAGAAACTGGAGCACGTTGACCTTAACATAGGCGGAAAATATCCAAGAATGACTAAAACAGAAAAACAAAACTGAACCAGCGTAGCAAGTAAAAACAATCTAATCGATCAAACCATCCAAATCTGACAGAAAATGTTTTTCTTTAAACCTTGTAACTTGTTCATAGCTGCTCAGTAAAACAACATGATAGACATGGTAAATTTCTCTAAAACATGGAAGAGTAATTCTGAAAAGGGGAGCTTGTTTGAAGATTGGGAAGATTAAGATGTTCGCAAACAACCAATAGCATGTTTAATTCCCATCGCTGTCAGTTTGCTGACATAAATAAATTAAGGGCAAACAACAAAAATTGCAAAGGTATGGCATGAATGAACTTACAATATGACCCAGTGAACGCATCCAAAGACCTCTCGTGTGCATGAAATCTGTTAGAGTACGGCCATCAACAGGCGAAAGTTCCAAAGAACCAAAATCTGATACCTGTAAAGCATGATAAATGCTAGAAAAGGGAATCACCATGACAATATTACTATGCAAGAAAAAGAAAAGAGTATGTGACTAATAAATGCAAAGTTACCAGTTTTGGAAGAGCAACTTCCACGTAATAAGTCCGGGACAAATCAATTAGTTCTTGCATTGACTGAAATAACAAATGATTAGTTAGTTCAGGTATCATAGATGGTGAAAGATGAAACAATGTCTAAAGAAGTATTACCTTGCAATGCAAACTAGTGTCCAGATTTTTCAGCCGATCAAAGGCCTCTTCGGACAACTTCCTCCTTAAAGCTATTTCATTTTCTTTTGAAATTGTTTCGTTTTCAGCTTCACAAGAGGTACCAATGTTGACATCACCATTCATGCCATCTGAACTGGAATCGTTTTCAGACTGCATCTTCATTGTTTTCATATCTTGCCTTTTCTTACTCTTAAGAGATTTAAGGGGTGTCCCGAGTCCCTCCACCCTCATCTCATTCTTGGCCTTTTCACTGGTTGGTTTCTTATCTTTTTCTGTGTTCTTTTGATCTTGCAAATGTTGAATCCAGCAGGCTCCAAGTTCCCATCTAACAAAATGATTAGATCGTATCTCCTCCTTTTCAAGCTTGCCAATACTTTCTTTCAGTAGTTTCTCTACAAAAGCTTGGGCTGCACGTAGGTCTTCTTGTTCCATATTTTGCAAATGTGTAAGAGATTTGTTGTGCTCCGAAGGTGGGGTTTGGTGAAGTAATAACCTCAAGCTGTAAGAAACAATGCAGATGTTAGACTCTAAGTGACATTAAAAATAGCTTAAATAGGAACAGCAAAGCTTTGACGTCTTCCTCATTGGTAGTTAAGAAACAATGCAGACGTTGATCACTTTACAACATGATGTAATAGCTGCTTTAAAAAACAAGAGCTGTACTTTAAGATTGGGTATGAATAAAATAACAGAATATTAGTATGATCACAGTATCCTTTGATTAATAAAAGGCATTGAGCAGAATCAACATAAAAAAAACTATTAAGATAGTTGGACAAAAACAAAAGCTAGAGATCATGTTTAAGTACTGAAATAACCAGCATGTAGAGAGTCTATAGGAGGAAATTGCAAAAGCACTTAATATGATCAAGATATTTATACCTGTTAATGTTAAGGGCATTAGCACCACCTTCAGGCTGGTCAAGAAGCTCAATGCATTGATATTGAGAATTATCAATCTCGTTCTCTTTCCCTTCAACTTTCACTATGGAGATATAACCACAATATCTCACATTAATGACCCCTAGGGCTGCAGTATCCTATACCCATAACAAAACTTACATTAATGACGATAAATGAAATTCATTTTTTAAAACCCCACTAAATTAGAAAGTTAATAATGATAACAAAAGTCCAACTCACAGACATTGTTTAAGAAACAAGAGCTTAACAGAAAAACATCTTACGTGGGCAGCAGTATTTTCATCAGCAGTGATTCCCTTCAATAAATTTTTTTCCACCAGGTTCTTATGGTCCATTCCAATGGCTTGAATCCCATCAATTTTCGTATCTACCTTGCAACTTGCATCAGGAACATCCTTCGTGACCGTAACTTTTAAATCCCCTACTCTTTCGGTAAAAAGAACTTCCTCCTCCGAAACTACATGGTTACCCTTTGGCATTCCTATAACATGTTGGATTGCTTTGATGGCTCTGAAAATGGCAACATCAACAAAGAGGCTGTGCAGAAGGAAAGCCCTTCGATCACGAATCTGTCTCTCTTCTGCTGTCTTGCAAGGCATAGATGCAAGACATAGAAACTCACTGGCCCATGGTATGAAGTCACTTTTACCATCTCTTCCCAAACCACCTCCATTTCCTCCCCAAATTTCATCCTCCACAGGGAGAGGAGGAAAAACTGAAAGAGACTGTGCTGACATAGGAGGAACAAGCCATGTGTTGGCTCTAAAGCCGTAAGGGAGATTTCCAAACTGCAAGGAAATTCAAGAACAGTTTATAAGAGTACAATAAAAATAAACGAAAAGTTGAACGTACTACCAACCAAAAATCCATTGTCAACCTTGTTCCGTTCTAAGAATGCTTTGATGAGATCATTATATGCCTGAAACGAGAGAAATTTGAAATGTAAATTCAACCATTATTTCAGAACCTTTAAATTAAAAGACAAATAAACTTCATGGTAAAAGAAATTCTGAAGTACAATAAAGCTTGCTGTTCTCTTTGGCAAAGTACAGCAAGATCATAAAATTCTAAGACCTCAAAACCGATGACAATGTCAACTAATTCATATTTTGTAAATCCATATTCGTTGCTCTTAGTGACATTTTGTATAACCCAATATCCATGAGATTACATGTTCAAATCCCCATCAGTCAATGTCGTTGAATTAATTTTAAAAAAAGAAAAAAAAAAAAAATATATATATATATATATACACACATATATATTAAGACTTCACTAAAAAATAATTGCTTTAATTTATTTCCTTGGGCCAATTTAACCAACATTTCGATTACTTCTATGGGATAACTACCTATCCTATAACGTTTGATGTTGAGAAATCCTGTAGAAAATCGATTCCTTTGTAGATGATCACCATGAATTGAACCATCCATGAAACAACTTTTTTAAAAGCAAATTTTAGTTTTTCACTCAACTCACTCAAAGTTTACTAGTCTTAGCTGAAATGAATAATTCGCAATTCCAACTTATCCTAGAAGGACAGGACCCGAGATAAAAATATATATACTGAGAGAGTATTAAAGAAGCTAACGTTATCGAAGGCTCTACTAAGCTGACGAAACAAGTCAACCAGGTTGTGACTCAAAATCCGGTGTTTTCCAACACTAAAGAACCCCTTCCTGCAAGATTCCACGCGCACAATCTTCCCGTTGCAAAGCTTTGCCTTAAAAATTCAAAAAGAAAAAACATTATCAATGTCTATATAAGAGTCGAATTCTTCAAACACGGTATAATTATAAATAAATAAATAAATAAGAGAGAGAGAGTAAATCGTAGCTTCAGTAGAATGCCTTTATGCATCAGAGTGACATTGTTCTTGAATTTTAGAAGAAAATAGAAACTTACTTCAATCGAAAATAGATGATCATCAGGTAAAATCCCATCCACCTGCTGCTTTGTTACTCTCCGTATAACTGCAGCACCACCAGCATGTTAAGCTAGGAAATACTAATTACAATAAAACAAACAACCAGAAAACTGCGAGAAAAGTGAAAAGAACGTTCTCAAAAAAAAAAAAAAAAAAAAATGATTCCTCTCTCAGTTCAACAGCAAATATCGATCAAAGTAAAAACAGATAGGTATTGAAAAAAAAAATGAAGAAAATAAACTTACATTGGAGAGGAGGCGTGAGGTGAGAAAGAGAGAAGAAATCGTAGAACGTTCCGAGTTTAGGGCAGGAATGGCTGATCTCGGCGTCCGCCTCGTCTTGCTTGACTGCGGAGTCATCGGACTTTGCGGAGGCGGCGGAGACCGGAGACTTCTTGCCGTTCTTGTCCAGAGCTCCAGACGAGTTCCTGCCATTGCCGTCGAGCTTACTGCCATTCTGATCCTTCCCCGAAGGCGACGATCCAAAACACGTGGTGCAAGCGACGACGTCGAGAAGTCGCCGGATATGCGCTGCCGCAAGGTCCTCGTCATAGTCCTCTGCCCGGCGACGGCGACGGGAAGAATCGGATCAGAGAAATAAAAGTTTAGATATTTATACAGAGTAAGGGACAAGAAGAGCGGGAAATGTAATATTTGAAACGACAGCGTTTTGTACCTTCTACTAACGTTAGGCTGCAAGGTTTCAGTGCGGAAATGTCCATTGTGTCCTTCAAACATGGCCCTCTTACCTTTGGAGGAAAAAAAATAGTGGCATTACAAAATGTCCAAAATACCATCCATGAGTAGCAAAAAATAATAATAAAAAAAAATAAAATTTATTAATTTTAAAAAAATTCAAATACTTTTTTTTTTGTAAAGTTGATAGCTAATAAATTGCTATAAATTTATGACTTCAATTAAGTAAAATAAAGTTTTAATCAAGTTAAACTTATTATTAAAAAAAAAAAAAATTTATTATATATAAAATATTTTAAATAAATAACAATAAACAAAATATGGATGCTAAATTTTGTAATTTATCACAAATTTTCCTTTTTTTCTTTTTTTTTTTTTTTTACTTCCTTTTTCTATTTAATAAGTAATCATACGACTTTTTTTTTTTCTTTTCTTACCTTACAACAATTAGGGATAAAGGAATTCAAACCCGTAATTTTATGGCCTTTGGATATACACTCATACCATTGAGCTACTGCTCTTTTGACATTTTGTTTTTTAATTCAACATAGTTTGGGGTGGAAATGTAAACATGTAACATATTTTACGGAAAATTACTTGTTTCTATGTTTGTAGTCTAGTTTTAGTTTCGTCCCTACATTTTAAAAGATGAACATTTTTACCCTACACATGTCAATAAAACTTGTTTTTTGATCTTATGTTTTAAAATTGAATATTTTTACTTCTGACGTTTAAAAAATGATCACTTTTGGTGTTTAAGTTTGAATTATAATTTTAGTTGGATCCTATGATTCAAAATTGAACATTTTTACATGTCATTTCAATAATATTCTTTTTATTTTTGTGCTTTTAATAATTAAATTCATGTCGAAATTAAAATAATCATTTCATATTTAAAATTAGTCTAGTTATCATTTTACTCAACATTCTAACGATTTTGTTATCTCAATAAATAAAATTGAATATTATTGAAATTTAAGAAAAAAATTCCAGTTTTGAAACAAAAAAATATAAATAAGACCCGAAACTTAATGAAATTTTTTTTTTCATTGATTTATATAAATTTTCTACCTGAATCGCTTTAAACCGTGACATTAAAATTTTGGATAAAAATATTGTGATGTAGCGTTTTGAGCATTCGGGTTTGTTTAAGGCTCAATCTCAAGGATTTTTTCTTATACATAAAGTATTGTTTTTTAAGAGTCATTTTGTAAATTTTTGTGTGGCTTATGTTGATTGGAGGAGATTTCTCTCATTGGCTATGTTTCATGTTATTTGGCAACGTTTTGTTTTGGAATCTTATTTAGTGTGATTTCGTTGTTTTCAGAGACATTGTATATGGGAACAAGTTTTAGTTGTCATTGGTAGATTTAGTTCACTATTATGTTGAAGTTGCGATAGTTCTAAGGTTTTGAAGACTGTTATGATTTGCTCATGATGCAAAGTTCTGATCCAACTTTGTCTGAAGTTATGATAGTTTGTTGATCTACTTATACAAGTTCTAATACAGTCAGTTTGGAGTTCTGAATCAGATGTATTTATTATCATTGTGATATGTTCTTCAAGGAAAACTTGTTAATTGTGAATCACATTTCATTTTTTACCATAGGTTAAATTGTATTTACTTATGGTAATTTTATGGTCAGAGTTTTCTTAACAATGGGGAGTGTGAGATTTTGTACACCATTATATAAACTCATATTAGTGTTCCTTATTCTTTGAGAGATGGAGAGTTAAGACACCAATTTTGTGCCCTTGAGAGTTTAATTATGATTTTGGCATTTGAATGATCATCTCAAGAATTTGATTTGGTTTATCAGTTATTGTTTTATATTTCACATTTAAATTTGTTCTTCTATCAAATTTAAATATCAACATCTTTTTTGTTGTTATTTATACATTCTGTTCGATACGGTTTTTATTAGTTCTTTTATCAAGAATCGAAACCAAACCAAACTTATCCATTAGATTGGTTCGATTTGATTCATTTTTGTCGGTTTTCGAATTTTCTTTTCGCCTCTATTTACATCTATGTAAAAGTTAAGGTACAAACTTCAGAATTATGGAGGACATTTCTCTTTGAGGATTTTTCATGATTAAGAGGGAAAAAACCATTAAACAAATTTTTGAAAAAAAACAAATAAAACAAAAACTAATAATTTAAGTCACAAAATTGATGAAGAAATATCAAAAATTTGTTATTTACCACATATTTTTTAAAAAAAACATCAAATGAATTTCTTCCTAAAATTTAGTGTCATGAAATTAGATATAAATTTAAATATATATAATGAACAAAAAAAAAAAAAAAATATATATATATATATATATATATATATATATTAAAACATGAGATTTATTCATTACATTCCATCCAAAATTTAAAAGAAAAAATATAACCATTTTATAATGTAAATAAAAAGGAATATTTCATAAATTAAAAAATATACAACAATAATTGATTAATCAAATTAAATTGATAACCACATCATCATTGACTTTTAAAATGAAGTGAAAGTCAAAAGTTTCAAATAAATTAAACTTATTAAAAATATAAGTAAACTTGAGGGTAAATTATAAATTTAGCCCTATGATTTCATGAAAGTTAGAGTTTAGTCCTTACGTTTGAAATCTAGACTTTAATTTCTATAGTTTGGATAAGTATAAAATTTTGTCCTTATAATTTGGAAAAATAATAGAATTTAGCATCTATAGTTTGAAGAAATATAGTTTACTCTGATAAAACCTAAAAAATAATTTATGCTATTCGTAAATAGTTGGCGAATTAAATACGTAAATGTGATATATTAATTATGTTTTTTATGTCAAATTAATTAATTATCTCACATTTTCATCGTTAAATACAAATACCTAACTTCTACATATTTTATTCGCCAACAATTACAAACAACGGACTATTTGTTAAATTTTATCATACCTTAAAGATTAAATTCTAATTTTTCAAATCATAAAAATTATAGCCTAGATTTTTAAATAATGGAAATTAAATTATAACTTTGTTCGAATATAAACTAAATTTATAATTTAATTCAACAACAAATTTTCTTTTTAAAATTGAAGAAAATTGAAAAAAAGAAAAAGAAAAAAAAAATTACCTCGTGAGATAGGGAGAAGTTGGTAATATTGCAAGTCTCAGTCTTGACTGATAATAGGCGACGAACATCTATTATTTTGTCTGTAGATATTCCCTGCTTTAAACAAACACTATTTTAAGTCATTTTATTTTCACTTTATTTTTTCGAATTTTTCAAATTGGAGCAACTGAACAAAAGGACAAATGTAAAGTACCCTTTAATTCTTTTTTATTGAAAAAAAAAATGAATTTGATTATTTAAAAATAATGTTGTTTTCAAAAAAATAAAAATAAATAATGCTCGAATAAATGTTACTCATTAGATCGATTTAGTTCGGTTTGATTTCACCAGTAATATCATTCTCATTGATTATTAAATTTCATAAAATAACAATAAAAAAAAACATACAACAATGATATTCAAAAAAAAAAAATTGTCCGAGCCATGATTAAATTTTATGAAATATTTCGATTGGGATTTTAAAAATATTTGAAATTAATATTTAAAATGATGCTTTATTTTGAATATTTAGAAGTAATGATTCAATTTAAAAATTTATTTAGATGTGATTTTTATGAATATTGAAAACTAGTATTTAGAATGAGTATTTGAGAGTAATGATCAGTGCAATAAAAAAACTTGTTTGAATGTAGTTTTTAAGAGTATTTAGAATAAAATTTGAGTATTTAGAAATGATTAAAATTAAAAGATTGTTTAAAAGTAGTTTGTAAGAGTATTTAAAATTAGTATTTGAAATGATAATTTATTTTGAGTATTTTAAAGTAACGATTAAAATCAAAATCCCGTTTGAATATAATTTTCTTTTATGAATATTCAATAGATAATAGTTTGAAATACTCTTCAAAAACCTCATAACCAACATTTGTTATGCTTTAAATGCAATATAATATTATTGACCAACTTGTTGAAGAATTGATTTGTCTATTTATAATAGCAATTGATTATTTTGATTATTGTTTGTTAGCAATGATCAAATTAAGTATTTTACATTATTTAATAATCAAAATTTATTAAAATTTAAATTTAATTTATATTGTGAATGAATAAAATAACATTCAATTTTGTTTAAATATATTTACACAAAACTCTATTTTTATTATTTGCAATTTTTATATTAAATTTAAATTACTAACGAAATGAAATAAAGTTCAAACCAATTTTAAATTTTCATATAAATAATAAATAAAATTGAAATAAACCTTATAAATGTATATTATGAATAAAGAAAAACGTATATTTAATTATAGATATTATATTAAGTAAATATTAAATATCTTTATTTTATATATTTTTTAATTTTTACATCATATTATTACTTTTATCATTTCTACTAATTTATTTATCTCTTTCTTATTCGTTTACCCCAAACACCTATTTACTCCCATTTCATTTTCCTTCACGTCCTTCTATTTCATCCCTTCCTTTATCTGTCTATCCAAACAAGCCCTTAGCATAAAACAAAAGTATTTACGAAAACAAATAAACACTTTTTTAAACTGTTAACAATTCATTCCTACACGCACAAAGGTCATTAAATATCAGTCTAAAATATTATTAAAAACAAATAATTAAAGAATAAATTATAAATTTAATCTCTATGATTTCGTGAAAGTTAGAATTTAGTTCTTATGATTTGAAAATATATACTTTAGTCTATATGGTTTAAAGAAATATAGAATTTAGTCCATATGGTTTGAAGAAATAGAATTTAGTTCTTATTCGTAAATCGTTGACAAATTAAGTATGTAAATGTGATGTATGAATTATGTTTTTTTTTTCAATTAATTACTTATTTCACATTCTTATCATTAAATACAAAAATAACTAACTTTTGCGTATTTTATTAACCAACAATTACAAATAATAGAGCATTTTTTACATATTATCAAATCTTAGGGATTAATTTCTATTTTTTTGGAATTAAATTGTCATAAAAACTAAAGTTTAGATTTTGAATATGACGAACTAAATTTACAATTTATAATTTACCTATAAATAAATAAGCAAAAATGGCATAATTCAATAATTTGGTAAGAGCACGTGACGTCAAAATTCTCACAAGAAAAAAGGTAAAAGTAATTCGACCTTTAAGACAAGGTGGGTGTCATCAGGGAGGTGAACAGAAATGTCCATGACAACAGGAAGAACTGCAAAAAAAAAAAAAAAAAAAAAAAAAAAAAAAAAAAAAAAACCAAAACTCCATTAAAAATTAATAACAAAAAAAACCCATTAATTATAATTAAAAAAAAAAAAACTTATCCAAAACAAAGCTCGGTTGCAAGAAGCAATACATATAAAAAGAGCAACGACAATAATATCTCATTAGTAAGCTAACCTTAATTAATAATATCTCATTAATAAACTAATCTATAAATTAAGAGGTCATGAATTTGAATTATACACGACAATTCATGTTTAAGTCAAATTTTTTATCTTAAAGTTGGTTGAACTACCAAAAAAAAAAAAAAAAAAAAATCAAAACTTCATTAAGAATTAATAATAAAAAAAACCCATTAATTATAATAATAAACTTATCCAAAAGAAAAGCATGGTTGAAAGAAGTAATATGGGAAAAGAGTGCAACAACAAAACAATATCTCATTAATAAACTAATTAGAGGCCATGAATTTAAATTATACACAACAACAAAACAAGAAATTAAAAAAAAAAAAAAAAAAAAATCAAAACTTCATTAAGAAATAATAAATAAAAAAACCCATTAATAATAATAATTATTAAAAAGAAAAACAAAATTTAACCCATCCAAAAGAAAGCATGGTCGGCAAAGAGTGAACAACAATAATATCTCATTAGTAACCTAATTTATAAATTAAGAAGTCATGAATTGGAATCTTTAAATTGCATAAAAAAAAAGAAAACTAAAAGAATTGGGAGGAAAATGACGGAAATACCCTTATCTTCCTTCTTCTTCTTCTTGTCACCTTTGGGCTTGCCATGGGAGTTTCTAGGAGGCATTTTGAAGGTGAAAAGAACTGCAAAAAGGCAAAGAATTAAGAATGAGAAGAAGGGTAAAAAGGGAAATAAATGGACTTTGAATTGAAGATAAGGAAGGAAGCCATTGAAATGACCTGAAAAAAGAGAGGGTTTTTTTTTGTTTTGTAGAGAGAGAAGTGGAATGGATAATGAAGAAAAAAAGAGAGGAGAGAGAGAGAGGGGGTTTTTTGAAAATAGGAAGAGTATTGAAATAGAAATAGAGAGAAAGAAGAATGGAGAAGAAAGAAGAGAAAATGGTGTGTGTATGTGTGTGTGTGTGTGTGTGATAAGGAAGGAAGGGTTGAGATTGGACAGTCAGAGACTCACAATGACAAAATTGGCATTTTATGCCACATTTCTTCTATTTTATTTATTTTTTACTTCAATTAGCTTAAAGTGAATAATTAACTTCATTATTATTTATATATATATATATATATATATATATATATATAT
>JBBMEG010000004.1:14148382-14186861 GCA_037832605.1 Cyclanthera cordifolia | reverse complement strand
GGTCGTGGAGGTGAGGACCCGTAAGGGTTGACCGAGTCCAAAGCCGACCTCTAAGGAGGGCGGTCGAGTAGGCTGACCCAGGTGGATTGGTCGTGGAGGTTAGAACTTTCATGTGGATAAGTCGGCCAAGTCCAAAGTAGCACTAAGGGGTCGGCCATGGAGGTGAGGATCTGCTAATGTTGACCGAGTCCAAGTAACTCCGGAGTCAAGGCCGTTACACCTTCATATGATAACGGTCAGGAGTTACGCTGATATATTCATACCCGGCTTAATGACGGACGTTTCTAACGGCCGGCCATTATATCGCCATAAATGAGCCGCAACGGTTACAAAACCGATTACTATAAAAGTCAAGTCATTTTCCCGTCCAAGGGATCGATTCCTAAGTTAAGTACCCTTAAGCCATTCTTTGTGTTTTAAACTATTCACCCTAATTCCGTTTCTGACTTAGGCATCGGAGGCCCTGTGGCTCACACCACACTTGTGTGCCCTAAAATTCGCTTTTTTGCGGGCCTTTTCGTCCTCAGCTAAACAAATTCAACTGTAGATATCCATTGACCATTTTTTGGCATCAACATAATGTAATATATGATCTTGTAATTAAGAAGAGAAAAAAAAACCTAAAAATTAAACTTATTCCAAAAATATATTTTGATTGAATTCTTCTAATACACATTAGAGAGATTGACCAAGTTGAAAATACATTTGGTTCAAAAAAAAAATTCTAATGTAATTCAACTTCAATCGTTTACACCCTACCATTATAATGCAAAAATGTCTCAAAACTTATTCGTGTCAACAAGAGTAGCATCTACCGAATAGATCAGTGGGTAGTGCTTTCATTGTTTTGTGTTATTTTAGTTCAACGTCAGCGTGTCTAGTAATTGTATTCTCAAAAAAAAAAAAAAAATAAATAAAAACTTAATTCATCAATGCACACAAAAAGCCTTTGGAATATTTTTCAAACATAAGCTTAAAAAATTAGATTATAGGTCTCCAAGTTATAAAGTTTTACTAGTGAATTTGTAAGGAAAAGAACTAACTTGGGTAAATTATTTTTTTGCGTAAATTATAAATTTAGTCTTTTTTGTTTTAGGTAAGTTAGAATTTAGTCCATATGATTCCAAAATTTAGACTTTTAGTTCCTACAATTTGAAAAAATATATAATTTAGTCCTTATGGTTATAAAAAATAGTCTGTCATTCGTAATTGTTTTTGAATAAAAAAAATGTAAAAATTCGTTATTATTGCGTTTAACGATGAAAGTGTGAGATAAGTAATTAATTGGAAAAAAATATCATTCATACATAACATTTACTAATTTAATTCGCTTACGATTTATGAATATGATGAGCTATTTTTTAGATTTTATCAAACCATAGAAACTAAATTCTATTTCTTCAAACCATAGAGATAAATTCTATCTTTTTTCAAATGATAGGAACTAAATTTTATATTTCTCCAAATCATAGAGATTAAAGCCTGAATTTTCAAATCATAAGAATAAACTCTAACTTTCACGAAACCGGACTTTGTTAAAAAAAAGAAAACTAACAATGTCTGTTTTTCGTAATAATAATTAATAAGGTTAAATTATAAATTTAATTAATGTGATTTGATAAAAGTTACAATTAATAAGGTTAAATTATAAGGATAAATTAATAAGGTTAAAAAAGAAATATATATATTTATAATAATTAATATATATAAATTATAAATTTAATTAATGTGATTTGATCAATTATTTTAATATTTATAGTTTGAAAAATGTATACTCTAGTTTTTATTGTTTGAAAAATTAAAATTAAAATTTTAAAGTTTAATAAAATCTAAAAAATAATTTGTAATTATAATTGTTGATGGATAAAACTAGTAGAAGTTAATTATTTTTGTATTTATTGATAATAGTTTGAGATAAGAAATTAACCGAACAAAAAAAAATACATAATTCATATATCTATAAATATTATAAAATTAAGAATTTTTAATATTGTAAGAATTTAATGAATTATAAATTAATACTTTTTAACAAATTAAATCAACTCACTGAATGGGGCGGCCACGAATTTTTATTTATTTATTTATTTTTAATTAAGAATTCGAACACCATTATTTTAAAATGAAATTAGAAATTTTTGCTTGTTCATAAATTTGCCGACCATTCTTTTAAATCCTAGTGCTTACTGAGTGCTGAAAATATTCAATATTTTAAATTTCAAACAATAAAAAAAAAGTGTACTGTTTTATAAAATGCAAATTTTAATATATGCTAATTATATAAATATCATAAAATTACATAATTGAATATTGAAAATTAACCGTGTTTGGATCATCGAGATTAAATGAAGAGAATGGAAAATTGATGATTTTCGGCATTTCTCAAATGTACTACTTTTTATTCTTTTCGTGATAATTTTTTGTTTTCTCGATAACTATTTTTCACTTTCGTTATATTGATTGTTTAATTTTCTTCATAATCATTCTTTTATCTGAAACATAAATAATCACCGATAGGGTTAGTGACGTAGTGATTTCATTGTTTGGTGTTAATCCAGTTCAACACCCCCGAAATCACTTTTTTGGAAACCCATGTTTTCGTTTTCCACGGATTCGATCCTGGAAATCGGTATTGTCCTCCTCACTCAATTTGTACTCAAAACAAATACAAAAAATCATTATCTTTTCTTTTCTCTCCATACTTCTTATTCTCACGTATTCATTCTGATTTCTTTTTTCAGACATTCATTTAAATGCTTTGAGTTCAATTCGGTATGATAATTTATTAAAAAAAATAAATTTTTACGAATTTTCTTAACAATCAAATATAGTAGAATCAAGTTGTTCAACTATAAAATAACATAAGCATATTGGAACATTGATAAACATAAAATAAAAATAATATTATAATGTTCTTTTTTTTTTTAATGGAAAATACTACTAAGTTTTTTTTTTCTTTCCTTTTTTTTTAATGAAAAATATTACTAAGTTCTTTTAATTTTCTTTTTTTAGTGGAAAAAATATAACTATAGTAATATAATATAGATGTAGTTAACCACTTTATTCAATTAAAAAAAAAAAAAAAAAAAAAAAAAAAAAAAAAAAAAAAAAAAAACTCCCAAACGGCAATCATCACTAACCAATTCTCTTATGCTCTCTATTACAATGGGATGACACATACATTCCGTCGCACCACTTATAATATTTAGAAATTAAAGAAATTAGAAAATTATTATTATTATTATTATTATTATTATTATTATTATTATTTATTATTAAGAGTTGGAACTTTACTCCAATATAATCCAACTCCTCTATCGACTATGACACTTGATTACATCAAAGTAACCGAGAGAGATTGAGGATAACAACAAATTAATGTCACAGATAGATTTCAAAGATAGGATGTCAAAAAATCTGCTGTGATTGTTGAAGTTAGTAGGTTTGAATATTGTAATTCATCTCTCATATGCATATATTTCTAAAAAAAAAAAAAAAAAACAAATCATATGCATACCATAAAGAATATTAAAAGCGAGCAAAAAGTAAAATATATTCATATATATTTTTTATTTTACAAAATTCAAGATTTGAAGGGGCAATATCAAGAGATGTCCACGAGGTGAAGAAATGACTTCTTCTTCCCGTCACCAAAATTAATAGTGTCTGCGTGATTAGGATCGTGTACATAATTTTTTTCAATTCATTTTTTTTTCATTTTTAAATTAGAATAGCGAATAATTAACTATTTTTTTTTTTTAAATATCTATTAAGCTTCAGGTATTGAATTATTAAAGAAAAATACTCATTTTTAATAGATATTTTTACTACCAATTTTTTTTACCTCGATATTAAAGGTATAAAATAAAAAGGACAAATAATTTTGTAAAAAGAAAAAAAAAACGTAAATAGGGCAGGGATGGAAAACATATTTTCCGTCCACGCCCCGTTTAGTCAACATGAAAAAATTTTCTTTGTCCCCGTTCTCCGCCCGTGATCCCAGTAGAGGAAAACGAACATCCGTACCAATATCCTTTATATAAGTAAAAAAAATATTTTAAAAATATATGAGACCAGTTTCTATACAGAAAAATAATGAATCCTAAAACTTTTGAAAATGAGCCAATTTTATGTTATAGATGAAAAAAACTCCCTAATCATTTATACCATACATGGCTACATTTGATATTTAGATGGATCTCAAGATTTTGGATTGTCGATTAATTTTAAAATGAATATCAAAAACTATATAATTAATTGTCATGGCCTCCTACCAAACTTGTATTTGCCTATAGGCGAATATAAAAATATAACTTAGGACATAAAAAAAAATTGCTCTGGTTGAGTTATTCTAACAAAATAATTACAAAAATAAATAAATTCTAAAATATTTGCATGTATAGTAATTAATACGTTTTGATGTTATATTATAGGAAAGAATGAGACAATATTCATCGACACAATAACTATATTTGCTAATTTTTATGAAAGTGACCATATTTGTAATTATTCTCTAGAGTTTACTAATTTTGTAAGCTAAAAAAAAAAATAATAATAATTTGAGATGTTCACAAGGCGAGACGAGGCCGGGAACGGCTTCCTCGTCCCGCCAAGCTTTCAAAATTAATCCCGTCCTGATGCGACTCGCCATATTTTGTTGTTGCCGGGATCGAGGCAAGGATAGGGTTTCCTAATTTTTTTTTTTTTTTTTTTTTGTTTAAAAAATTACGCATTTTGAATATATGATATCCAACTCTGTTTTATATAAAAATTAAAGGTATAGATATAGAGAAAAATATTTTTATATAAAAAAAAATCGAGGCAAGAATCAAGGCCGAGTCTCGAGACCCGACTCCGAAGATTTCACGGGCGGGTCCTAGGCGAAGAAAATAGAGATGAGACAAAAAGAAGAGCAGTATTTACCAAACTAAATTGTTCAACCTTTTACACATAAAATCAAATATTTACACCTACTTTCGAGGTTGACATTCGAATATATAGAGAATGAACAAAATTAAGATGTGATTGTAAAATTAATATTAAAAAAAAAAAAAAGGTAAAGATCCAAACTACTTGAAAACGAAGCTTGAGCTACTCTCTCTTTGTATGACCAATCATAATCCCTTGATTTAGTACTCAAAAAAAAAAAAAAAACCCCTTAATTTGTGAAGATTTATGGAGAATCTTGTGAAAAATGGCCAAATCTAATGATTCTAGGGAAGATCTATCAAACATTTACATGACTTTAAACTTTTTTTTTTTTTTTAGTACAAATCGAAGAAAAAAACCAACAAACCCTACCCTGTATGGAGGACCTTACGAAGACTCGAACCACTGATTGAATGGATGCTAATGCATCACTAGTGTCAGCTGAGTTATGCTCACTTTGGCAACCAAATTTGTGTTCTTGTTTTTCAAATATTGTTGCATTCCAAAATTGTTCTATATTGTATTTGAAGTTGCAACTATCATCTTTAATTTGACTCGACAATCTTTGCTATCGAGTAGAATGATTCAAACTACAAACAAAAAATTAGTTCTCTTTCTTGAATACTAACAAGATAACTCAATTCTAATAATAATAAAAATAAATAAAAAATAATATATATATATATATATATATATATATATATATATATTTCTCCTTTTGTTTCGATATTTGTTCAATTTTAATTTGTGCTTTAATAGCTCTTTGAGAATGTATTCTAGTGACAAGTTTTCGCTAAATTTTCTTAAAGACTACATTCACTATAAACTTTAGAAACAATTTTGCATTAATACATTATTTATATTAAACATTTATTTTTTTTAACATAGAACCAATTTAAAATAATTTTTCCAAATGTATCATAAACATCAATTCTAAACAGTTAAAAAGTTTAGGAAAAGATACAACAAACTTCAAAAATATAGAAATCAAAATAATATATTAATAAATAAAATATCATTTTGATATCTCAATTTTCACATTTGTTTCATTTTTATTTAGGAACTTACAATAGTCAAAAATCTAAATTAAGTCCATAAACTTTGACCTTTGTTGGACTTTAGTCCCTAAACTTTCAAAATCAAATTTTAATTTGATTTGTTTTGTTTCAATCACTAAAATAAAATAAAAAAAAAAACCTTAAAATAAGTCTTGTATGTATATATATATTATCATCTTCCTCTATAATTTTAAAAATATATTCCTTTGATTGTATTAAAATTAATAACATTATTAAACCCATTTTTATTAATATTGACTTAGAGTTTGGCATAAAAATCAATTTTAAGTTTTTTTTTTTTTTTGAAAATATGATGAATAAAATTAAAGTTTAAACACGAAAATGAAACAAAATTCAAAATTTAAGTACTAAGATAAACTTTTGAAAGTTCAAAATCAACATAGGAAAAAATTGAAAATTCAACACCAAAATAATATTTTTGTTTACCAATTTAATCCTCAAATTACTACTTTTCTTATTTTATATATTAGAAGAATAAAACCCGACCTTTTTATGTTCGTAGAATTATTTATTAGTTTTTTTTTTCATCCGTGCATAAGAGGTTGAGAAATTTAACCTACCAACTTCCTAACCTTTTTTTTCATTCGAATGTCAATTGAGCAATGCTCACAACCAAACAATTTGAATGTCAATTGAGCAATGCTCACAACCAAACAATTAAACATACACGGATGAAATTTTAAGCTAAAAATTTCATGAAATGACCAAATGTGAAATCTACGTACAAAGTTTAATCAAATTAAAACCAATTCAAACTTTAGAAACCAAATTAAAATATTAAAAGGATTAGTAACGCATTAATTTTATTGTTTGGAGATTATTCAATTCAACCCCATGTCAGAAATACGATCTTAAAAATTGATATTTGACACTCATTTACTTGAAAGTAAATGATGCTCTCTATATATATGATTTGTAATTCCTCCCTCAATTTGTATTCAAAAAAAAAAAAAAAAAAAAACCAAATTAAAATTACACCCATATAACTTAGAAAGTTCTTTCGATTCATTTGACTGTAACATTCAATTAAAACATCTCTGTCACATTTTGGTTTTTTTTAAGAACCTAATACCAAACAAAATAAATAACATAATAGAACACACAAATTGAGCTTAGACATAAAAAAAAAAACTAGGCTTTAAAAGAGTACATTAAAAAAACTAAATGAAATGTCTACTAATGTTGTAGAAAGTTTCAAGAAAGATTTAAAAGTAATGATTAAAACTAAAAAAAAAAAAAAATTGAATGCAACATTTTAATTTTATTTTAATACAAATTTGAAGACGACAATCACAAACCCTACACAAGGGCATAAACTTAATATTTAGAATAAGAACTGGGGTCCCACAATAAGAACTGGATGCAAGTACAAAAACAAGAAACTTGATTAATCATTGGAGAAAATTTAATCATTAATCATTGTTAGCAGGAGAAAATTTAATCAATTTTCTATATAATTTAAATTATCAAAACTACTCGTTGGGAGACATCGAAAGAATTAAAACAAAAAAGGTATCTACAAATTAATGTCATAGATAGATCTTGAACCTAAAACCTTCAAGTAGTTATAAAAATTAACACATTATGTGAAAACATGTTTTGTTCTAGCAAATTGTAGTGACTCAACATTTCACTTTCATTTGAAACAATACAAAACTAATTAAAAACAAATATCTAAACAACCATTCACCTCAAACTCAAAAGCTACTTATCTTTAAGCCACACCTTATTGGCTTATTATCAAATAACACTACTACCCAAGAATTCAAACTGTACAACCATTCGATGTATACTAATACCAAATTCCCTAATCCAATCCAAATGAACTTAACAGACACCCAAAATTCAAACCTAACCCAAGGATCTAAAGAAGAAATGAAGAAGGATCAGCGTGAAGGTGTGATCAATGAAGGAAGAGTGAGAGCAGAAAGCAAATATTCGAGGCAGAGGAAAACAAGAGTGTCGGGCGAAGTCTAGGTTAGCATCCAATGCTAGAATGCATCCATGCCTTTTGTTCAAACCCGTTGATGTTTCAAAAACAATTTCTATAGAAGAGGTTGCGAATGTCACAATGTGATGACTCTCACAAGGACAGGGGCCCTCTTCCACTGTTATTCTCATTCCTCAAACCTCAAACATTGTCTCTACCTACACAATCTTCCTTCTCAGACCTTTTACATATTGAACATCACTTCCTTCATCAGTGTTTCAAAAAAGCACACTTAACATTGGTATGCAATAGCCTTTTGGACCATTCCGAAAACTAACACCAAAACCAACATATCAATTTTGCAACAATAAACAAAAGATTTAGTTAATTATATGATTATAGGCTAGTTAAAAAGTAATTTAGTGTTAAACATATTAATATTACATAAAGAAAGTTTATATTGAAAACCAACCAACTTAACCAATTCACTTGCTGTTAAATATTTTTCTAAAGGAGACCGACCAACATATACTCAAAAGATGACAGACTGAACTCTATACAATCAATTTAGTCGGTTAGATTTTTGGGGATGTATGAACCCTCCTTATGAGGTTAAGGAGCAAAGAAGTGAGATTCTTTTATAAGACTCAGCGTACGTAAGAACATTCATGGCAAAAAGGTAGCATGATTTGATTTGAGTAGAATTATTAAAAAAATACTATAAAGAGTAGAAATGTTTGGGGGTGGTGGGATGAGATGAGATGGGATGGGATAAGAAGGGATCCCCTTCCCATTGTTTGACTCACCGGATTCCATCCAATCCATCACTAATTTACCCACTTTTTATCACACTTCTTTTCCCTTCCCAATGAGCCAAACATGCCAAAAGATTTTCTTCTTAATCACGCGGGCACCTTTTTACCTAAGCTTCGCCTATTTCAAGTAAAGGCACCTGCACTCAAGGTGCAACACATGCATGCCCGAGTCCTTAAAAACACTATTCTAAACCAATTGAGAATGGGAAAAGAAGCTATACACAAAAAGAAAAACGCAGAATAATGAACAAAAACTTAAACTACTATACAATCGTTTCAATGGCATCTAACCTAAATCCTAATCCAATCCAAATGAACTAAACAAGCCACCCAACATTTCAAATCTCACCAAAACATCAAACATCATAAGAAACAAAGAAGGATCAGTGTGAAGGCATGATCAATGAAGGAATAGCGAAAGCAGAAATCAAACGTTTGAGGCAGAGGAAAACAAACAAATGTCGGGCGAAGTCTAAGTTAGCATCCAATACTAGAATCCAACCATCGCCTTTTCTTCAACCCCAAACAATTTCTATAGAAGAGGTTGCGAATGTCGCAGTGCGATAACTCTCACAAGGACAGGGGCCCTCTTCCATTATCATCCAATTTCCTCAACCCTCAAACATCGTTTCTACCAACGCAATCATCCCTCTCAGACCTTTTACATATTCAACATCATATCCTTAACAATGTTAAGAATGCAAACGAATTAATACACAAAAACGAAACCGCGAAGTAATGAACAACATCAAGCAGGATGATAGAAAATAGTAACTAAAATAGTGCGTGACTGCGAAATGACGATGAGATTTGAGAGTAAAACCTAAAAGGTACTTCGGAAAGTGTCGAGTGATAAACAGATTGAACCGTGGGGAATCATGGAGAGCGAGCTTTCGAAGGATCTGCAATGGCGGCTGATTAGGGTCAGCGAAGTTTCTAGGGCTTTTGTTCTAGATTTTGTTGCTCGTTTTGAAGTGGGCCAAGAATTAAATGGGCTTTCCATTATGATGTCAAGTGTATTTAGATTAGAGGTTATATCATTCAACTTTACAAAATGTTTTAAAATATCATTGTTGTTAATTTTAAATGATTTTATATTTACCAATGAACTTTAAATTGTTTAAAAAATATCCGTAAATTATAAATTTAACCTCTATAGTTTAAAATTTTGGACTTTAGCTTCTATAATTTAGAGAAATCTACAATTTAACCGTATGATTGATAAAATTAGAATTTAATCTTTATAATATTACAAAATCTAGAGAATATGATGTCTTTTATATCTGCTGGTAAATAAAATACGTACAAATTGGTTATTTATGCATTTAACGATAACAAATGTGAATAAGTAGTTGATTGGATCAAGAAAAATGCATTATTTCCTATAACAGAAATTACATTTAGGTATATAATTCGCATACGACGTACGAATAACATTGACTATATTTTAGATTTTATTAAATCACCTTGACTAGATTCTATCTATCCAAATCATATGGACTATATTATATAATTCTTCAAACTATAAGAACTAAATTCTATATTTCTTAAAATCATACGACTAAATTCTAAAATTTTAAACAATTTGGACTAAACTCCAACTTTCTTCAAATTATAGGGACTAATTTTATAATTTATCTTAAATTTTAATATCTTCGCCAATAAATTTTGGATGAAAAATCTTAAAATTTTATTTATGTTATTGACATTTCAAATCATAAAAAAAAATCTACTTGAAAATAATAAAAAAAAATTTCTTGTATTTGCACATGTTTTTCTAAATGAAAATTAATAACAATAAACATTTGAAAGGTTATAATAATAATAAAAAAAATTAGTGTACAGTCACGAGTTCGAATTCTTATCTTTTATTATTGTAATAATAAAAAAAATCTCTTTTTTACACCGAAAAAAACTTTTATTAGTATTCATTTGTACGATTCTCGATAAATAGATATCTAATTTGTAATGTGGAGGAAACACATCTTCAAAACTCAGACATTCAATTAAGAGAGAGAATAACTAGATTTGCGTAATTATCGAAAATGGCGAAAATGTAAAACAAATCCAAAACCGAAACCAAATTTGGATGAATAAAAGAACTCTTTTCCACGTTTCTTTACCTCAATCTCATATCGCTTTTTCCTATCCTCTTCTCTTCCGATCCAAGCCCTAATCCATGGACGAACAATTTCAATTAGAAGAACATCTCTCCACCAAATGGATCATGGAATTGAAGACCAAAGTTGTTCATATTAAGATCGCAAACTCAGATCTCAAGGCTACATGACTTCCGATCCGTTTCTGACTTCTAAATCCGATTCAACGACGCCGGAAAGTTCTCATATCTTTTCCCGCCGTTCAATTCGCATCAGACGGTGGCGGCGCCGCCTACGTGGTTCTACTGTACATCGCATTTATATATATATTGCGACTTTTGGAAGATTTTGACGATGTCTGTGTTTGACCAGTAGCCATGTCGGAAGAGCGAGGAGAGGGAGCGAAGGTTAGGGTTTTGATCGAGAATGCTACGAACTCCACGGATTCGGAGGTTGATCCTCGGCTTCTCAAGGCTATCAAATCGGTTGTGCGATATTCTGATTCAGAGCTTCGAATTGCGGCTCAAATTCTGATGGACCTTATGAATCGCGATCATTCTCAGGTTTTTTTTCTTAATCTATTTTTTTTTTCGCCTTTTGAATTTCAGTTTAGGTTCTATGCTCGTGAGTTCAATTTGTTGGTGCTGGCTTGCTCTGTAGTTTGTGTGCGCTCATGAGTTGTGATTTTATCTGAGTTTTGTTTTCGATCATTTCGGAATTTTTGGTTTTCGTTTTCGATGAATTGAGTTGTCTGCCTTGGAATTGGATTGAATTTTGGCTTAATTGATCTTATCTCAAGTCTATTCATGTTTTGATGAAATGCCGAACTTTTATTGAGAAAAGAACGAAAGACCTGAACAAAAGCCATAAAAAAACAGTCCAATCAAACAAAAGAGAAACCTATAAAAACGTTCTTCAATCCAGAGTAATTAAATTACATGAGAGGGAAATTACAAAATTACAAAGAAAATTAGTAATAAGATTGAATGAGAAACGAAGAATTCAATGAGGGCCCAAACTTACCCTTGAAATCCGTCCACCTTCAGAATAAAAATTATAGTATTTATTTTTTTATTTGAAACCTGGAAATCGAAGATTTGCTCCACTATACCTGAGATAATCATGCCCATCCCCAGGCTGAACATCAGGAGACATTGAAGGAATGAAGACACGGGAGGTGCCTACAAATTAATGTAATAGATAGATATCGAACCTGAGACTTTGTGAGAGCACACGTTCAAAGCCCAAGCCTTCAACTACTGTGCCACCCTTTGAGGACAAAAAAGTTCTAGTATTTCTATACCCACAACAATCACAAAATAGCATTAATTTTTTGCTTTCCATAAAACTCTCCTTTTTACTTAAGGCAGAGAAACAAACCACTCTCAGATCATATGTTTGCATCATTTCGGTCTTGCCAGCTTAAAACCAAAAACCATGAAGAGACTCCACACCTCTAAAGACTGCGTTATCTTTGGTGCATGGTCCTTGAAAATCTCCTTCTGAGAAAGGGTTTCTACTTCACGGGTTTTTTTCTATGCAATTGGCTTGGTTACTGCAATCTTAATTTGATAACAGTGTTTGGATAGACATTCTTTTCATTTCATATTTGCGGTGGAGTGCTGTATACGTGAAAACTATGAACACTATAGTTCATAATGGAATGAAGAGTTAAGTTTGATGTTCTTGCCACCCAACTTGTAAATTGTGATGCACCAATTTGTACTGCTTCTCTGTCGTTCATCTCAAACTTACATTTATGTTGTAAAATTGTTAGTCCGTGACTGCAAGGTATATGTTTTTTTCCCAAGTTGTAAAGCAATAGTTCGGCGGCATAAGTATCTTAATGACCAAGAGGTCATAGGTTTAGGATATAACAAGAAAAGAATGTAAGAGGTATACAATGTTCCATTGTGGAAAGATGCTTTTATTTAGTTTTTTTTTTTTGGCTTAAATCTCAGTTGTAAGATGTACTTGTTCGTCAAGATAAAAGCATAACATAACTAGGAGATTAGAAATGTTTAATACATCAAATAAGTAAAGGCTATTACACATATTTCTTTGTTCTATAGGATAGTAGAGGAATAATTTAATTTCTCTCTCTCTCTCTCTCTCCCCTTTATTGGGAAGGTAGTTGAACTATGTTGGGACAAAAGTGGTAATCGCACTTTAGTTTGTCTTATTCGAATTCGTTGGTATTATTTTTCTTGATATGTCTTGGACAAATTAAAGAACTCAGAATGAACCAAATGTCCTCTTTGTTACTATTGTCTTACCGTTTCATCTTTTTGCTCTGTTGCAAATCATTGTGAAGATAATAGAAAGAGAAAGTGTAGAGGGGAGATGTGCTGAACATTTTATCATTTTTTTGGCAGGTCCGTTATCTCACACTTCTGGTAATTGATGAACTTTTCATGAGATCCAAGCTTTTCAGATCCCTTGTTGTTGAGAAATTGGATCAACTGCTGACATTAAGTGTTGGATTCAGAAGAACTATGCCACTTCCTGCACCGGAAAATGTTGCCTGTACTTTGCGTTCAAAGGCAATTGAAATTTTGGAGAAGTGGAACGATTCTTTCGGTACTTACCACAGACAGCTTAGATTAGGTTACGACTACTTGAAGAACACTCTTCGGTTCAAATTTCCAAATATACAGGCGAACGCAGCGCGGCGCCAGCAAGAGAGGATGGAAAGAGAAAGAAGGTCAAAGGAGATATTGCTTAGCAAGTTTGAAATGTTGAAAGGGAATTTTTCATCTATAAAGGAAGAAATTCAATCGACTGTGGATGAGATCAAGGAGTGTTTGGATATTGTTCATTCCAAAGAGGATTCTGGAACCATGATTCCTTTAGATGATGACGCCACAGAAGAGTTTCGATCTTCCGAGCTGAGACAGATCCGTCTTGATGCACTGAAAGAAGGAGAAATGGTTCATGAGAATCATGATAATAAAGTAGTTTTTGATGCATTAAGGGAGCTTTACAAGCTTATGTCAAAACATATGGTTTCCATCCAAGAGTGGATCTCTGTTCTTATTAAGGTTGACTTAACCGACATAAGATTCAGGGATTCAGCCTTAAAGGAGTTCATCGACATACGAAATAGTCTACGCACGGTGAAGAGGAGATGTGAAGAATCAGGTTGTTCTTTTACAGAAAGTGCCAACCACGATGACAAAGATGAAGATTTCTGGGAAGAAGGTAAGGTGGGAGCGATGGAGAATGGATGTTCCTTTACATTCGAAAGGAAAAATGAAGATCTCAAGAAAAAGGATGATCTTGTTGTGGCGTCGACGTCCGGTGTGATAAAAAAAGCAGAAACTAAAACCAAAACCAGTCGTGTGGCACATGTTGGTAATGCGGTGCAAAATGGTGATGTCGGTAGTGGTGATTCGGCCTCCTTCCTAAGAAATAACCTCTTGGCTGAAGCTCCAGTTATTGAATGGGGCTCTTTCTTAAATACTTGGGATTCGAATAAGGATATTTTGGCGAACCAGCGAGGATTAGAGCTTGCAAGTCACTGGGGTCGAGTAGATTATGATGCAACTATTCCTGCAGAGAAAATTGCAGAACTAAATGTCAGGGCTTCACTTTACAAAGAAGATCAACCTGAAATTCAACCGTGTCGTGTTCCTCTAAGGAAAGGAGGACTTTGTCAGAGAAGAGATCTAAGAGTGTGTCCATTTCATGGACCTATTGTGCCGCGCGATGATGAAGGGCGACCATTGGATGAGAGCTCTTCATTGGACAAGACAACTCCTGATATTGAGATTGGATCCATCGAAAAGTTAGCAAGACAGGCTGTGAAAAATGTACGTGCGAGAGATAAAGAGGCAATAGAGAAGAGAGAACATGACAAACAAGTACTGAAGCGTGCGAAACTCGCAAAAGTTAGACAGCACAATGAAGCTGTTTTGCGCGATGCTGCATTAGCATCGACATCAAGATCTTCTGCTTTGGGCGAACATATGGAAACGACTGGTGAGGAGACTGGATCAGCTCGGAAAAAGAAGAAAACACTTGCGTCGATGCTACATAAGAAAACGTCAACGAAAGATAGGCTATCACAGAGGCTGTTAACTGCGAAGGCCAGGGGTTCAACTAAGAGGCAGCTTACGCTAAATGGAGATGCACAGTATAGAGAAGCATTCCCAAATCAGTGGTAATTTATTTATTTATTTTTTGAATCTATGAACAAAGAGATTGAATCTATATGAACAAAGAGATTGAATCTTATATAGCTGAACTAATAATTGCTCATTGGTAAATTATCTTTCCACAACTTGTTGGTTGTTTTAGAGAATGATTATGAAATTGTTTATTGGATACAATTTTGTATACTTTTTTTTTTTTTTTTTTTTTTCAAAACGAGTCTAAATTATAAATTTAGTTCTTATGGTTTGAATAAAATTAGAGTTTAGTCTGTATGATTTAAAAATTTAGGTTGAATCCTTATAGTTGGGAGAAATCTACAATATAGTCCTTATGGTTATAGTCGTTATGGTTTGAATAATTAGAATTTGGTCTTTAAGGTTTGATATCATTTCATCAAAATTAATATAAGTACTTATGTCGCCTATGATGTACGAATAACATGGATTGTTGGTTAGATTTTATCCCACCAAAGAAAGATAGGTCTGCCTACCACCCACATCTCCTCCCAAGGATAGGAGATATAGGGTTAAAGAGAGTATTTTATCCCACCAAAGAAAGATAGGCCTGCCTACCACCCACACCTCCTCCCAAGGATGGGAGATATAGGGTTAAAGAGAGTGGCCAAAAAAGATCTTTTGTTTATAATCAGTTCCTGTACGTAGAGATTCATGTCGATCATGCTTGCATATCCACCATTTGAGTTAGTTTGGGGAGGGAGACAACAAACTCCACATAGAGAGTATTGGGGACTTGATCGAGTAGATGTTAATGTATCACTAGTGTCAGTTGAGATATGTTCGCTTTGACAAACTTTTGAAGTTTAATATGTCTTCAAAATACACTTTTGGTTGCGTTGGTTACTTTTGATGATGTTTCACAAACTCATGCCCTTTGAAATTAATGATTCTTTTCTTTCTTTTTTTTTTTCATTTTTCATTTTTCATTTTTTGTTCACTTTGTCTTCTAAACAATTAAATCTTTTTTGAATAGTTGGAAGTCCTACAAAAACATATTTCATTAATGATATTAATGTATATTTAGTGGTTAAGAAATAATAGGTTTGAATCATACCCCTCAAATGTTATAAATTAGGAAAAATTATTGTTTTAATCTTTTGGTTTGGAGTCTAATTTCAATTTGATTACTTCATATAAAAAATGAATAGTTTTAATTTTATTTTTCAAATTAAGAAGTGGAAAGTCAAAATGCAAGTTTGTAAAAAACAAGATCATAAAATAATTAAGATCTCTTTATAAATCTCTTAATTAAAAAGATAACATAATAATTAGGCTAAATGATCAAACATGCCGTTATACTTTGGTGTTTTTTTCAATATTGTTTTTGAACTTTGAAAACTTTTACAAATACCTTTGAACTTTTCAAAATGTTTCAGAAATACTCGCGTTAAATTTGAATGGAAATTGTTAAAGTTTGGTTTGAAAAGTGCTCTTGACCGTCACAAATGACCTTGGATGTTACTTGGACCCGGTGACTCCTAGACGGTCTTAACCTTCATGACCAACCTCGTGGGAGCCTCGCCTTCTCAATGTAACATCCTCGACGTTGCAACGTTGAATCCAACAACCTTGAGTGTTACTTGCACTCGGTCAACCCCTAAAGGTTCCATACCTCCATAGACGACCCTCCACGAGTCGATCAAAAGAAAGTTCGACCTCTAAAGGATCGGCAAAGGAGGTTGGAGTAAGAATTATATATGTTTATCATCGTAGGAAAAAAATAAAATAAAGTGAGAAAGAATAATATTAATTATTTTGGAGTAAGATTTTTTTAAAAAAATTCTAAAGAATAATTATTTGGTAGTAAGATTCTTTAAAAAAATAGTTCTATAGGGTCAATGACATATCTATTCCAACAAAATGTTAACAATTATCATTTAAAACATAAAAATTTGTTTAAATATTTTTAAAAATTTTCAAAGTTCAGGGACAATGTTGAACAAAATCATAAAGTATAGGAGTATGTTTGATAATTTATCCGGTAATTAATAAGCAACTTGATCATTCCTTTTGATTGGGTTAAATTTTTTTTTTTTTTTTTTTTTTTTTTTTTTTTTTTTTTTTTTTTTTTAATTTTGCACGAGTGAGATTATCATCATAATGGAATCAATAAAGCCTATCATTTTTTAGACTTTGACTAAATAAGAAGATGAGAATATAATTTTCTTAATATGAAATTTAACTTAGAAACATATAATAATAATAATAATAATAATAATAAAACTAAATTGAAATACGAAACTCAAAACATACGCAATAAAATACAAATATTTTATAAAAAGAAATGAATTTCAACTTGCTTTATTCGATTAAATTCTAAATTAAATGCCCATTCTCATGCACCATAATCAAGTAAGGTATACAAGTGAACTCAAAAAAAAAAAAAAAAGAAAGAAAGAAAAAAAAAAAAGAAAGGTATATATTAGAAACTTCTTTTACAGGTACTTGAAGGTTTAATGTGACATATATAATAGATTCGAGGTTAAAATATCATTTTAATTAATGAATTTTAAGAATTTTTTTTTTTTTTTTTCGACTTTCAAATACATAATTTTAGTTCACTACTCAAAAAAAAAAAAAAATTGTAATTTTTTTATGATGAATTTTTATTGAAATTATTTTTATAATATTAGCAATTTTTGAAAAAAAAAAAAATGGTGGTAGATAACAAATTCAACATTCATATTTTAATTACAACTTTTAAACATATTTTCATTATTTTTAATTAATTTAACTTAATTAAAATCATCGATTTCTTTTAATTGAAGCACTAAATCTCATTTGAATTGCATTAGTATTTGTCATATTTGATTTTTTTTTTCTTCTAAACTTTTGGCATTCATAAAATTTCTTTCCATTTTTTATTATTCATAAAAAATAAATCCCTAATTCTAGTACAAACAAAAACAAATTATGATGACATTTTTAAAATTTATACATAAAAAAGGTTTTTTTTTTTTTTTTTTAATCCAAGTGATCAACCTATTATTATTATTTTTTAAAATACACAACAAAAATAAATCATTGGAAGTTTAAACTAAAATAGAAGAAAGTGATATGTAGATTTGATATCATTTTATTTTATTTTTTCAGTACAAATTGAGGGAGGAAGACAATATCAACTTTCGAGACGTGACGTTGGTGTTAAACTGGATTAACATAAACAATGAAACCGCTGCACGTCGAAAGAAAGTGATATTTGATGGAAGAATTTAAAAGAAAAAACAGGAAAGTCCACCAGGCAAATATACACAAAGTACAGTCAGCTCTAACTAATGGCTTTATAGAAAATTATTGATCATAATCAATAATATGTGACATTATTCAACATGGATGAAACATCAATTAATGGAACCCCACTATCAATCCAAAATCACATTATTATTGGTTACTTCCATTATATTCTTCAATTATTTGTCCCTTCTATATGTACCCTACCAAAACCCACTATATATCTCTTTTATTTAATCATATTCACACATGATTTTGGTTCGGTTTTCTTTTTGTTGGTTTTGTACTGAATTGTGGGCGAATAAATATTTTTTGTTTTTCAATAATTGAGTCTAAATTAATAATCAATAATAAATAACATAACTTGGGTTCGATTTGGTTTTTAATGTTGATTTCATTAAGAATTATATTTGATTATAAAATTTTAATTTTACAAATCAAATACAATATTTTCCATAAATTTCACAATGTTTTATGTAGGTTCTGATACCATATCTGATCGTATGAGCATCTACATCAAAATTAATTGAGAATAAGAGAAGCAGCTCATCGTATCTAATATATGTTTTTGGGAGACTCTCTACTTTTCTAATGTGGGATAATAATTAAGATTCTCAACATCCACTGTTGCAAAAGAGCTGGAAAGTTCATGTCGGTGCGTCTTGGTTAAGAATCACAAGCTCGTTAAGTATTGGTTGGAATGTGCGTGATCATTGTGGAAGAGATATCACGGTGGGCCACAAGTCAAAAGATAAGAGCCCGCTCGTGAAAAGTGTGGAGGGTATTACAGATCAACATTAATTCCCTCATAAACCTAGAGATCATCTCATCTTAATTACCTTATATCTTGGTGGAATACGCTTTAATGGTCATAAATAATATCAAAGAAGATTTGAAGGTTTATCTAAATTCAGTAACATCATTGGTGATATAAAAAAATATCTCTTGTTTCGAGAATATTACATTTCTCCGCTAATGTTGTGTAAACGTTGATAGACATTGACTCGTTTTAACCGTTCGATGAAGTAGAATGACCTTTTTTTTTTTTTTTTTTTTGAAGAGAATCTCCTCTAGTGTGACCTCCATAATTATGGAAGATTGTATTGTTTTCATTCTTTTAATTTAACAAAGTCTCTTTCTTTAAATAGAAATGAAAAAAAGAAAATGACAAAATAAACTCCATATCAAAATTATTATTTGGGTAGCAAATCAAAACTATTGCTTTGAAAGACAAAGATATCAACAAAAACTATATGTTCACAATTAATCAAATTCCTACTTTAAATTATCGATGAATTACAAGAAAAAAAAAACCTTTAAGAAAAATAATTATTAAGAAAATTAAAAATAAAATTCCTTCATACAATAACAAAAAACAATGAATTACAAAAAATTAAAAACAATGAATTAAAACAAAATATTTTATAAATGAAATTCCAACCAATTTATTCCAAGTACAATCATTAGAGAGAGAAAAGCTAATTTATTGCTATTATTATTAGGTCAAATATTTATTTAAGTCATTTTCAAGACTATATCTATTTAAGTCTCTAATATATATATATATATATATATATTGAAACATAATTAAAATACTACCACTAAATCAATATTAGAGGCTCAGGCAAACTAAAGTTTGGATCATTTTTGATAAATTGAAAATACACACGATGAAACTTCTTCGATCTAATAATTATTGTCTCTTTTGCAAAACCATGAGCAGCCTGTTTCCTCGACGATTGAGACCAACAAAACATACATGAATCTAATACGCATGAATTTAGTTATATTCTTATATATATATATATATATATATATATATATATTTTTTTTTTTTAACTTTCAGTTTCTTTTTTTTAAATGGAGTGGAGAAGTGAAGATGTATATTTGAAGTTGTTAATACAAAAATTGGTTGAATTATGTTCATTTTGATTATGAAAAATTCAATTATATCCTAATTTATTGAATTATCTTCCAATTATGTTTCCATTTTTATACAATGTTCAATTTAGTTGACAAAATCATGATGTATAGTCAAAATAATTATATCAACTAACTGTCCCATTCTTTGAGGGCAAAATACACTTTCTTAATTGATTTTAAAACATTCAATGTTATAATTTGATGGAAGATTATTAATTGTCTATAATTAAAACTTATTTACTTGGTATGACTTAATAAATATTAGTTTATTACCCACAAAAGTATAATTTGAAGTTGTTTGTATGTGAAATTATACACTGATTAGTTTGAGTGTATTGAAATTTTTGAGGAATTTTTTTTTTTTTGAAAAAATATTTTGAAGGTTACATCCAAACACCTTCAAAGTATTTCATACATAATAGTCACTATAGTGACTATTATGTATGAGTTTAAAAAAATAAAATAAAATAAAGATACTAGAGTTTATTATTTACGGCAAATTTACATTTATTAACATATTTAGAATATGTTATTTTATTATTATTTCACACAAGTTTTAATTATTAAAAAAACTACTGAAAGAGTTAACAACGCGTTAGTTTCATTGTTTAGTGGTAACTCAGTTTAATACTAGGTCATGAGTACGATTCTGAGAATCAATATTTGACTTTCATTTGTTTGAGAGCAGTTATAGCTTCTCCGTGGTTCGTTGTTCCCTTGTCCAATTTGTACTCAATTTTTTTTTTATTAAAATATTTCGAAAAAATAATAAATTAAAATACTGTGTCAAAATATAATATATTAGTATTTCAATTTCCAAATCAAATTAGTGTATTTTTTCCCTTAAAATACTAATCATTTTAATGTTCACCTGTTTTCATCAACTTTAGAGACTCAGACTCGGAATAGTAAAGTAAAGGAGGAGGAGGAGGAGGAGGAGGAGGAGGAGGAGGAGGAGGAGGAGGAGGAGGAGGAGGAGGAGGAGGAGGTATAAAAATTAATGCGTTTATATGCATTTAAAGAAACTATGATTTTTAAGGATTTTTAAGGAATTAAACATTAAAATAGAAAAAATAACTTTTTTTAGTTCAACAATATTATTTGAGTTCAAAGAATTAACCTTTTGATGATGGATATATGCAAATTATTGTTGAGTTATTATTATTATTATTTATTTTTATTTTTTAATTCAAATATAAATGGCGAAAGAGTTTTCGAACCTCTATTATTCTTGTTAGCCAATTATTATTGAGTTTTGAGCCACAACCTTGTTCTAATCCGACCAACTAGTAAGCCAACTGAAAATTGTACTTTGCATATAGTTTATATATATATATATATATAAAACTGAATTAAAATGACACTATTAGACATAAAAATGATGTCATACATAAGTTGCCTCATGCATGGGAGGTATATCTTCAAAATAAGGAGGTTTAGTCTTCAGTATTGGGAAGGTCTCAGCCTTCAGCATGACTTTCTTTGGTTTCGTCTGTGAGTTTTATCAATTTTCAAACAATGAAGGGTTGTCTTTTCCTTATCTTCAAAGACATATGACTCCTTCTTAGCCTCTACGACTTTGTTCTCAGGAATCATGGTCTTCAAGACTAAGGATCTTCTGTTGCTGGTCCAAGGCTCCCTCCGTGATGCATTAAAAGTGTAGTGAGCGAGGGACTAGTGAAATGGTGGTTATTTCAGTGATACGGTGAAAACCTGATGGCAAATGTGGTAGTCGCGTAACATTTATCTGTCTATCTAGCTAGGGGCCGAAGAGTGAAGAAGAGTGGTGAAAAAACTAGAGGAGAAGAGTTAGGGATAGAAATCTCCTTTTTGACAAGGGGAAAATTATTCGGGAAAGGAAGGAAGGAAAAGGAAAGAACAAGATGAGTGAAAAGGATATTGGGAAGAAAGAAAAAGGTGAGCTCCTTGAAGTATTATGGAAAATTTTCAATAAAGAGTAGGTGGATGAATTTGAGCTGGAGTTGTTGATGAAAAGGGCAACTGTCATTGTTCAACTATTATGTGTGTTGCTCAAGGTGAATAAGTTGTCAAGCATGCCTGTCAGATCATGTGAGTCGAACATCTATGGGGATTGGTTGGGTTCAAATTTGAATCGAGCCACCGACCTACCCAATTTGGCTCAGTCTGGGTTTGATCCAACAAGGTTATTGGACCTGATTCGAACTAGTGACCCATTTACCGATTTGTCGGTTTGGTTTGAAAAGTCCCTCAGACCAAAATCACTCTTTTCTTTTATAGGCACATTGAAATTTTTGTTGTTGTTGATGTTCCCTCTTTGTGTTCTTTCGAGTCCAATTTGAATATTTCTATTACTTTCTTTCTACCTTTTTCTTTAAATTTAGCTTGTAGTTGGTTTAGGTTAGCCTGATTGTGGTTATTTTCTGAACTTGTGGATAAATGTTGCTCTAGTAAATGAATTAAAAAAAAAAAAAAAATCTTATTGAGGGATGTGTCAATGTTGTTTTAGATTGGCGAACCATGTACTTTAGTCATGGAAATGACCTTTGGTGTAACACCCCGCCCATCCATAGGCTAAAAACAAAAAGAATTCTAATTTACAATCTATATCAATGATCACGAAAGTGTACAAGCTACTAAACCACCACCTGATAAATAAACATCATTCACCTATAGCATAGAAAACATCCAACCAAGAGTTTAAATTGTAATTCACGTAAAACCTTTAGAAAGTTAATTCCTGACCCTATACCACAACGAGTTGAACAACTTGGTAGAGCTTTCTACACTTCCTATTACGAGTCATGAAATGATACATCCAACCACTGAACATGAGAAAAACATAAACATGTACATAAGTATAGAATTAGATCACCTCACAACATTGAAGTTCAACCTTCAAATATTATTTAGATAGAAATAACACGACCAAAGTCACAAGAAAACATCCGCTCATAAGCACCAACTTCTACTACCTTATGCACCACACTCGCTCCCCACCCCTATTATGTGCTCGTTAAGAAACTCCCTCACACTTTCTCTTTTACCCATCACTTCTCGGTGAAGGTCTCACTTTAACCCTACCATCACCCTTTGGCTCAACTCAGGTGACCCTTTATGACTTACCCTTGTCGCCGGAGCCCAGCCAATCCCTCACGGTCTTTCGTCCACTCCACCTTTTTCCCGCTTTCCACCCTTCTTGTGCCAAGTGTTGGAGCATGTACCTTCTATAATTGAACTCCAATAATGACAAACAAACATTGGTTACCCTAGGTATAAAGTAATAAGTGCACCATTGAACATTTAACTTAAAATACAAATCACAAACATTTAACACATACTCATTCTTAATCCAAGTATATATCTCACATTCAATACAAATAAATGTGTGTCAAACCTATAAGTGTACTGCCTATCAAGTATATCTCTATATCCCCTATTTCCCTAACACCTTTACAAATAAGTTCTATTTCCCTTCTCTTATAATTCCTCTTTACTAACCCCACAACTAAAGATTACAGAGTAATATCTTTGTTGAATCAAGTTGTAAAGCATAACATCCATATAATTGACTAATAAACACTATCTCTTGAAAATAACGACTAATCACAGTATCAATCAAACTTACTTTAACTCATAAAAGAAAGCTACCACCATCGATTCAACTTATCCACCGCATCGCCTTCTTTAGCTTCAAGCACGTTGGTTTAAAGCTTGATTTTAAGCTAGAAACACACCTTAACATATCACAAAATAACTATGAATTCTCAAGGAAAAGCATATACATGAAAGTTTGATTTCTAAAATACCCCTCACCTGTAGCGGCATATCTCTCCAATGTGTCATCTGAATCCAATCAACTTTGTCTCTCTTGGTTTTACGCCTTCTTTTATAAAGTCATTTGGAACCGTAGCTATCCAGCAAAGAAGATGACTTCCATAGACCTTCAACATTTTCCAACGACATCCATGGGAGGTAGAAACTCGCGACGACGATTTCTTCCAGCGATGGAGTCGAAGATCCCTCGTACGATCAAAGAAAAATGTGGAAAAGGATAACCCATGGGTTCTCCTCCGTCGAAGCCAAAGGCAGAAGAAGGGGAGGATAATTTTTATTTTCTTAATCTCTTTTTCTTTTTTTTGCCCTAACCCCCGAAACGTGTCCTTCCATTTTCTTTTAATCTACCCATCACCTCTCATCTCTCTCTCCAAATATTTTATTCTTTTCTAATAATTAACTACTATAAGGCATACACATATCAACATTTAAGGTATTTCATTTGGATTATTCTCCAAAGAAGTTCAAAAGTCAACCATTCGGTTGTGATGATTCTAGGTTTTTAACAATTGGATTATTTGAAGCTCTCATTCGTTGGGGTCGTGGTTTGATCTGGTGATCATGCAATCTATTGGAATATCCTATCTTTTGCTAGTTCCCCTATAGCCTTCAATCTGTCTTATGGTTTAGGGAAAAGTGTTTTTGTAGGGGTTAATCCTTGGTTTGGCGTTTCATTTTAATGAAAGTTTGTCGTAAATTTAGAATGTAATGAAATGTTTGATAAAGAAAAATGATGTCGTGTATAGAACATGACATAAAGTATCTAAATATATGATATTAACTACTAACATGCAAGCAATAAACATGAGTGTAAAAAGACATGCAATTACATTAGACAAATATAACCATAACATTAAGCTCACTTCGAAAAATAATCTTTAGACTTAGAAAATAACATTATTCAAGTTTTATTCATTGCACTAAAAAAACTTAAGTTTTGTCTACACGATAAATTTGGAGTTAAAATTAGTCGTAATTTGTTTGATAATATTAATACATCACTAATGTTAACTAAATTATGCTCGTTTTGACAAACAAAACAAAATCCTGAAACTAAAATGTTTCTTTTGTTTTCCTACATAAGCACTAGATGAACTAAAATAATACAAAAAAAGGAAACCACGGTAATACTGAAATGATATTCTAACTTAAATAAATGTCTAAATTTTTTCATAAGAGAAAAAGAAAAACAATACAATCTTATAAAATTTTTTAAATTAGTAAAACTTAATTCAATCATTTCAATTAATAACAACAAAACTAATAAATTCAACTAATCTAACTAATGACAAATATTTAAAATTAAAATATTTATCTAAAATTTTTTTTTTAAATAGTATAATTAAATTTGAGATATAAAAATAGGTAATTTACAACAAAGTTTCTTATTAATATTTGGATATATTATTATGAAATTGTATTTTAAAAAAAAAGTGACAAGGATATGAACAGCTCACAGACAAGGAACTTTCTTCATTTATAACCGATCCACAACGACATCTCTGTCTCTCGACCCATCAAGAAATTGGTAATGGAAGTTTAATCAAATCCATTATTAACTAATCCCTCCTTCTTAATCCCATTATAATTCTTCCTGTTCTTCCCATTTCCCCCAAATCTCAACCACCCAAATTCATTTCTCCGATCAACGATTTCCCATCATTTCTTCTTCTGATTCCATCAATCCCTTTCAATTTTCGCACTTTTCTTCCACAATTCGGCGATTTCAATGGCGAAACCCCCTTCCCCATCAAAACCCATCAATTCATTCTGATAATCTTTCGATTCTTCTTGCGGATTTAGGGTAAAAATGGAGTTGGATGGCATTGAGGGTTTGCCATCCATGGATGTTATGGACGAGGAGGATAAAACCCTTCAACGGCACTCTCAGTTTTCTTCGATTTCTAAGCCGAAGATCAATAATAGCGACAATCCCTCCACCGCTTCAAGTGTTCATGAGCTTCTTGAATGTCCTGTCTGCACTAATTCTATGTACCCTCCAATTCATCAGGTTCAATCCTGTTCTTTGCCCTTTCTTTTTGTGTTTTGTTTTGTTGCTGTTTTGATTCGTCTTGTGTTTGTGGTTTCTGATCTGTTTGATTCTTCTGAAATTGTGGGTTTGTTGTTGAGGCTCTTGAGATTGATTTTCATATTGCTGATTGTTTGATGGGAATCATCTGTTCATTTAGGCCTTTGGTTTTGTCGATCGATCGGTTCTTGTTATGTTTTTTTTTTTTTTTCTTTCCTAATAGGGGAATTTTGCATTGTGTTTATTGCTTTGTTTAATCATCATTTGGTTTTTGAAATTTGAACTTGTTTTTGCTCAAATTCTCTATAAAGAGGTTTATCTCCCCCTCAAGGAAGCCTTGAACTATGTTGCTCCAGAATTACTTAGTCGGAGGTCTCGTTGGGCAAATTGTCCAATGACGCATCGGGGGAATGCCCCCTAAATCTAGTTGAAATATGTAATTCAGTTTATAGGGTCATATTGTGTGTGTGTGTGTTTTTTTTTAATTTTTTTATTATGTATGTTAGATCATATGGTGCATTATATAAATTCTCTTAAAATGGTTTGATTTGTATTTATATCTCTTAAGTAAAACAATTTCTCTCCTCTGTTTTTGGACGTAACTAACACAAGTGAATCACACAATTCTTTGATTAGCGTTTTTCCTTCGATTCTAATTTTTGTTCTGATTATTCATAACAAAGTCTTAACCCAAACAAGTTCTTGGAAGTTACTTTTTTTTGTTTTCAAATTTTGGTTTGGTTTTTAACACACTTTGAAAATGTAGATATTAAAGTTTGGAAAACCACTAGTTGAAGTAGTAGTTGTAGGCTGTATCCTCAATTTTAAAAAACCAAAAAAAAATAAATAAATAAAAGGAAAAAGAAAAAGAAAAATCAAATGCTTATGAAAGGGAGCCTTTAATCTATTTATTTTGCCTTTGCAAAGTTTTCTTTTCTTAACTTTCCCTTTGTTTTTTGTTAGTCTGGAACGAGTCTAGATTGCTAGTTAAAGCACTGCTGCTCCATATGAACAAAATGAGAAGCCATTTTATTGTATATTGGAGATGAATGTTGCTATCATTTGTTATGATTTAGTCAACTTTCTTCTGAAACTGGAATCATGTTCCAATTGTGTCTCTTTTTGGGGTTAGTTTATTCAATACAAGGAGGGGGAATACATGAATCTCCCTCTCTCACATTATATTAAATATCATAGATTGGGAAGTAGGAATCCTCTGTGTGCCTCCAAGAGCGATTATCTTAGTTGCTAGATCGACCTGCGTAGGGGAGGTGAACGGAAGGGTGAGGTGAAGTTTGAAAGTAAATTACTTCGGCCCAATTTGATAACCATTTCGTTTTTTATTTTTTATTTTTAAAATTTAAGTCAACTAGTACTACTCCAACTATTACTTTTTATGACTTTGAAATTTACATCTCGTGTTGTTAAAAACTAAACCAAAATTAAAAACTAAAAAAAAAGAGCTTCCAAATACTTGTTTTTGCTTATGAAATTTGGCTTGGATTTACCTATTTCTTAAGAGAAGATGAAATCGTACGTAGAAAGTTTGAGTAAATACAAGCTAAAATTTCAAAAAACGAAAACAAAAAATCAGAAGTTATCAAATAGGGCCTTCATTTTCACGTTTTTTCGTTTTCAAGCCGAGTCCAGTGGTACTTGCTGGCTGAAGTGGATAAGAATATAGGATAGTCTTCTACTTAGCCAATGCTTAGATCATCTACATGCCTACTGTGGCCATCTCTTTCTCTTTTTCATATTAGATTGAATAATTTTCAAGAGTTTTGCAGTAAGCCAATGTTTAGAGCATCTCTTTTACTTATGACATAAGGTTTGTTAAATGAGTTAAAAGGCTGAGGCAGTTGGGATAGGCATTGGACAAGCAAGGTATATGCTCCTTAATTATTTTGTGTACATTGAAGAACAATTGATGCCTTTTGTCTTCTTTAAAACATCATAAAGTTGAGTAATTGATCTATTATTCTGTTGGAGTTCTTGTTCGTGTCGACATGTTAAGATTTAAGTGTGTGTGATTTAAGTTGGTATATACAAGATGTCTTTTCTTTACTTGTTTGATGTTAGTTGATCACAACTTAGCCGAGCCTTTTCATTTTATATGATGTTTAATAAGGTGAGTTTGGCATACCTTTTGATTTAATCGCTTTCGAAAAAAAAAAACTTTTCTCAAAACTCTTTCAACAAAGTGGTTTTTAATCAAGTTGTTTATGTGCGAGTTTGGTCCCTATGGTTCGAAGAAAGTTAAAATTTAGTCTCTATAATTTGATAAAACCTAAGAAAATAGTCCATGTTTTATGTACTCGTTGTTGAATTAAATATGTGGAAGTTAGATATTCATGTGTCAATAATGACGATATGAGTTAAGTGATTGATTGGTCAAAAGAATGACATCTTTTGCTCATGAATAGTTACTAGAAAGTACTTAATTCGCCAACGATTATAAATGTCATTGACTAAATTCTAGTTTTTGAATAAGAAGAACTAAATTCTAACTTTTTTCAAAACATGAGGACTAATTTTTTGCTTTTAAAACTATGAGCTAAATTCTATATTTTGGTTGGAGTGCTTTTTAGTCATAAGTGATTCTAAGTTAATCATTTTAAAATTACTTTGTAGTTATTTATAAAATCGATTAGTTTTTTAGTTCTGATTTTTACATAAATCTGAAATCATTTAGGAAGCTAGGCCAAACTCATTCCTAGCTTAGATTCTACATAATGATGTACAACTATCTTGTCTATTTTGTTGTTCATGCCTTGAGTTCTATGGATTCACTAAAAGGACAAATCAAATAATTTGTGGTTTATGTGAATCTCTAGTGTTTTTTTTTTTTTTAATTCAACAATATTTTAGGGCGAGGATTCAAACATGTAAACTCTTGGTTAGTAGGCCATATGTCATGCCACTTGAGTTCAACTCTTGTTGGCTTGTGAATCTCTAGTGTAAAGAGATTACGAGTCTCTGAATATCAAATATAATTAGAGATCGTTGAGAAGATATTATTGAATGACTTAGAAATTTGAGAAATGTCATACAAATGGAATTCAATTTTAATTGGAAAGGAAAACAACTTGGCAGGGACTTGAAGTTTGAACTTCCTGTTCTAATACCATGTTGAGTTATGTTAAACCACCAATCAATTCAAAAGCTTAAGCGGATAGGTTGGGGTAAATTTAATTATATAAACCAACAAAATATTTTAAATCTTTTATTTTGTTTGTGCAGTGTCCCAACGGACATACGCTCTGTTCTTCATGTAAAACAAGAGTAGACAACCGTTGCCCGACGTGCAGACAAGAACTCGGCGATATCAGATGTCTAGCTTTAGAAAAAATAGCCGAATCACTTAAACTCGCTTGTAAATTCTGCACATTTGGGTGTCCGGAGATTTTGCCATACTACAGTAAACTCAAACATGAATCTGCTTGTTACTTTAGGCCATATACCTGCCCTTATGCCGGATCAGACTGCCCGGTCGATGGGGATATTCCTTTCCTTGTTTCTCATCTTCGAGACGACCACAAAGTCGACATGCACTCTGGATGCACGTTTAATCATCGTTATGTAAAAGCTAATCCATGTGAAGTTGAAAACGCTACATGGATGCTAACCGTAAGTATCTGTTGTTCAAATTATCTCGTCGAGTCATCACACGAGACAGTATTCAAGATCACCTTTTACTTATCAAGCTCCTAGTTATTGCTCTTATTTCGCCTTTGCGCAGGTTTTCCACTGTTTTGGCCAGTATTTCTGTCTTCATTTTGAAGCCTTTCAGCTGGGAATGGCACCGGTATACATGGCATTTCTTCGATATATGGGCGACGAAACAGACGCCCGAAACTACAGTTACAGCCTCGAGGTTGGTGGGAATGGGAGGAAGCTCATATGGGAGGGTAACCCTCGAAGCATTCGGGACAACCACAAGAAAGTCAGAGATAGCCACGACGGCCTCATTATACAGAGAAACATGGCACTCTTCTTTTCAGGGGGCGAAAGGAAAGAGCTGAAGTTGCGGATCACGGGACGGATTTGGAAAGAACAAAATAAACAGTAATATTGTTAGAGATTCAACTCTATGTTCTTGATTGTTATTCATAACATTTGGTTCAAACTATGTCCAGCAAAAGCCAATCTTGAATCAGTTCATTAGTCTTTCCCAAACCTGACAGGAAAATGTCTTCAAACAATTCCAATTCCAACCTTCTTGTAATTGGGGTTAAGCTTTTACAATGTCAAACAATGAGGGCTTGTTTTGAAAAAGAATATTTTCAACTTAATTTAGTTGTTTTATCCAATAATGAAAAAAAAGGGTTTAGAGAAAGTTCTCTTCTTGATTTTTTTCTTACAAGAGAATAAAGACTAATACCTCATTTTAAGAAAGAGGCTTTCATAAACTTGAGAATAACAACTCTAATTGGTTGTTTTTTTTTTTTTTTTTTGAAATTGAAAAATCGAAGTTTTGTTTTATTGTACTTGGGGCAACACACTCGTTCCTAAGTCAGACACCAAAAGATATCGAAGGAATGCGAACATGTGAGGTGTTTACAAATAAATGTCACGGTGAGTCTCAAACTTAGGAACTTGAAGAGAGGACACTTTTAAAAGTCTAAGTCTTCGACCACCACACCATCAAACCAATAGGTTGAACCTTTTAAAGTCATAGATAACTACTTTTAAATTCACTCATTCAATTCAATCCAAGTTGACCATTATCTAAAATATAATTTTATATGTTTTAACATCTAAATATGGTATCTCAAAAAAAAAAAAAAAATCCAAACGATAGTAATAGGTATTTCTTGGAAAAGTTATCAAGGTACACACAAACTAACCTACACATTCATAAATATAAAACAAAACAAAAATCTAAAAATAATCTCTCCAAAATCAATTTCATTTTTCCCTAGAATTCTAAGCTAAAATAAGCTTAATTTATTGATAATTGACTTGTGTCTTCGATTAAAAAATCGTAGATACTAACTCAAAATATTATTGTTGTATAAAAAGAATATCTAAATCTATGTTAGACATGGTAATGTTGAAGTATTAACATGCCAGGTACGATAATGTTGAAGTGTGAATGAAATATGATTATTAAAACGATAATAATTGAAGGTTGAGATTCAAATTAAATTGAAGGTTAGAGATTTAAATATCGGTTAAGGATTGCTAAATATATTTTCACAAAGTAAAATGGAAGACCCTAAAATTTACTAAAGGTCTATGCAGAAACACATTATATTCCAAATTGCCATGAGAAAAGACATCAAGATCTTTGACAAAACAACCGATCCGGTAGATGGGAGAGTGAGCGGAGAAAGAAAATTCCCCGCAACGTAAACGGAAACAAAAAAATTCTCCATTTCACCGAGAATTGATTTCGGTGGCGGGGATGAGACAGAGAAGTCATTCCCACCGGGCACGTGGACATCTCTAGTTATTACTCCAACTTTTTCTTTAAAAGTACTCAAAATAATCCTTCATTTATAATATCTCCCATAATCGCTCCATAATTTTGCAAACAAATATCATCAGAAAAACAGTAACAAAAAATCATAAAATATTTATTAAATTTCCATACAAATTCCAAAGGGAAATTACAAGCGTACAATAACACAGCGATTCCAAAGAATTGCCAATTGACAAAGCCACTGCCACTGACAATCCTTCTCAGCCAGTCATAATATAAAACAAAGAAGCAGAACAGAAATAGTTCCTGTCGTTCTTACATGATAATAATAATAATAACAATAATAATATTTCATTAACATCATATGTGAATGATACACATATGTTATAGATTAATTACACCTATTATTAATAGCTAAACGATCTTAGCTTTCCCTCTATCAGGAAAATGAAGCAGCAATCTGATCAAGGCGATGATCCATTATTTCATATACAGTTTCAAGGAATGCTGCTTCACTCGTACCCGGGAGCGCAGAATCCACTGCTTCTTCCACGCACTCCTCGATCACGGATTTCTTTGTTAAGGTTTCTCTACACATTATACTACCGATTTTGAATGGTGTGAGCCCTCTCTTTGCCCCTTTCTTCAAAAGCATGGTCGAGATGCGAAGTGTACGAGCGCATTCAAGAGGCAGGTCCCATCCATGGAACTTCAGAAGGGCGACATCTTCCTCTGCATCTAGTGAACTTATGTAGTCTAATGTCTCACCATCATATGGTTGCTTGGCTTGTGGCCAATAGAGCCAGTCAAATGTACAATCTTCGAACTGCAAAGAACAGAGAATATCCACTTAGAAAAGTTCGTTCTGTTCTGCATTTTTTTTATATCCATAAATGTCTAGGCAAGTTTATGTACACTTCATAGAGACATACAACCTGACCCTATAACATTTGGATGTCAAGAAAACCTGTAAAAATTTAATTTTTAGATAGGTAAGGTAACTACGATAGATTGAATCCACAACCTTTTGATTTTTCACGATCCTTTTGACTAATAGACTACCTGCAGTTAGTTCTGATTTGCATCAAGGAAGCACGAACACTTTTATTCGAAGTATGACACTGATAATTTCGAACACTCATCAAACACGGGTCGGACACTTAAAATTAAGTATCCTCCTTTGTTATTATTATTTTTAATCTCAAACACTTCACTAATACACCTGAAAAATTTCTTGAACAACCATCCAAGAACCAGATGAACTATGTGAAATTCCAAACAGCAAGATTCAGTAGGTGATACAACTTAAGTTTACCTCAACATGATTTAGAATGTTATCGGATGATAAGCTTTTATGCCATTTCATCCTCAATTAATATTAATTTCCGTTTCTCAAACATTCTTTAAATTTTCAAGCCCACAACAAGCAAAGTACTGATAGAATTAAATTTACTCGAACCTATCATTTAAAGCTATTGAGTTGATTAGTGATGAACACGATTCAGCCCATTGGATTGATTAGTAGATTTAACATGTTTCAACACAAATATTACTACTCGATACGTCCAAAATTCAAAAATATGCAATGTACAGTTAAGAGTAAAGAAAGCTCACACTTGTTGGCAAGCAGTATCCATGGTCGATTGGAATAAGCATTTGATTCCCTTCTCTATCTTTTCCCAATAGAATATTTCCAGCATGTCTATCTGCGTTTGCCAATCTGATATCTAGAACGGAGATTTTATGCACCTCCTTGGTAGGAAAAGTCCCAGCACCAAAATCCTCACAGCTACCATTGTTTTCCATGAACATCTGCAACGAACCGATTTTAATCGATTTATCACTAGGATGGTTGAACCCGTCATGAAAGCACTTGACCAAAACTGTAGGAGGAACACCAGCAAAGCCATTCTTGTCGCCGAACATTGAACGGTGTCCACTAACTGGATGATCTAAAAGGTAAGCCGCAACTTCTCTGAATGCTCCTTCTCCAACTCTGGTTCCTTTCTTTAGCCCTTCGCCATCTAGTGACAATGGAAGTCCTCTCGGATTGTTCACAGCCATTGGCTCCTCATCAATTGGCTTAAACACGGACGCATACTTCTTTCCTGATGGATCTAACATAAGATATGCGCCGCCGGTTCCCTCCAAGGACCTAACTGGAAAATGCCCAAGGTCTAAGCCATCTATAGTAGAGTTGACCATATCCCAAATGGGTATTGGTATTTCAATCTTAGGGTTAATGACAATGGGCTCCATAAAACTACCTCCATTAGGAGAAGGCCTTCTTGGTGTAATTTCTTTGTCATATTCGTACTCTGTCCTACAAACTTTCTTATCCTCATTGTATTGCTTCTGATGATTTTCCCTAGATAACTCGGATTTACACTGTTCTTTGAAATCTGATGCCACGATAGACAGCTCGAAGTTTTTATCTACAGGCCTGCCCCGAACTTTCGCTGACTTCCGAACAAACAAATGTATGACTGCATCCTTCCTATTACAAATATTGTCTACAAGGCTGTGATCGTCTAATGGCCTACCATCACACACTACTTCATGCTCATCCGAATCCACAAATTCCCTAACCTTTTTCCCAATCTTTTCTTTTACATACCCGATATCTCTATCCCGCTCCACATGGAAAGTGAACTCTTTCCCACAATAAGTCTTGACATTAATAACCTGAAGATCTGAGAGTCTCAGGACCAAATGCAACACATTACCATCCGTAACTCCATAATCCCGAACTAACGAATTATTTCGAGACAATTCTCGACCCCCACAAACCAACTTCTGTTTCTTCACCACAAATCCTTTGTGGGATTGGATCCTTAACTTCACAGACTCGATTGATTCTGATGCGAAGATCGGCATAGGACTCATAGAGCCCGAAACAGAAACGTATATCCAAATGGATTCGTTCGATTCCATAATAGAAGGAGCAATCAGACGATCAGGAAAAAGTAAGTGTTCATTGTTAACAGGACAAAGAGCAGTAACACCCGCAGACGACATTTTCAACAAAATGAAACAGCCAAAAGTCAGGGGCTTCAGTATTCAAAGAACAATCGATCAAGAAATCACATCAACAGAGCCATATTAACAAATTCAAGGACCGTATCTCAAGCACAGAAAGATAATGAATTGAAGCTGACGTGACCTCCAAGATTAAAAAAAACAAACACACAATCACCAAAAAAAAAAAAAAAAAAAAAAAATCAAACACTAACGAGCCGTTTTCCGCCTAAAATGGATCAAGAAATATAAAATTGGTCGATCAACTACAGAAACCAACGAAAATTAAACTCCACACGAACCCTGAGAGAGGCTTCGGGGATCTATCTACGGCGATTGATCCGAGGAGATGAAGAACAATAAATCTATAGTAATTGGATGGATTCTCACCGAACAGGAAGAATCAAAGGGAAAATGAAGAAATTGGAGCTTAAATTTCAGGATCCAATATAGAAAATGGCTATAAAATTCTGGAAATTGGGATTTGACCGAAAAATTGCTGCAGGAAAATTAGGGATTTGAGGAAGAAGAGAACAAGAGGCGAACGAACAAGAAGACGCGTGTAGATATTAGAGACTTATACGCGTCAGAATATTTGACTTTTTGACTTTTTTAGGGATTTTATTTATTTATTTATTCCTTTATTTATTTATTTATTTATTTTTGAAATCGAATATTTATTCCTTTAGTTAACTATACCCTATTGTTATTGGTCCATTGGCTATTTTCTCCGTCATTGCTTTTTTTTAAGAATATTTTATTTGAACCAATAACTTTTGAAGGACTAGATATATATAATTTATTCTAAAACTCAAATAAATAATATAATTAATTATAAATTTAGTTTTATAAATCTAGAAAAGTTAAAAGCATATTTTGTTAAGTTACAAAGAAAGATAATAAATTAGTATTTGTAAGTCAAATAATAGAAAGGAATTGTTTTTTCACTCCAACCAAGACCAAAAAACTTTTTTTTTTTTTAAGATAAAAATTCATTAAAAACCTGAGCCAGAGCCAGAAAGCTCAAACAATATCAAAGCAAGCACATGAGAGGGAAGTCTCTCCCTCCAACCCAGATCCACCTAACCACAAGCCACAAAGGATCAGACAAACACACCGAAAAAGAGCTAGGTGCCACCACCAATGTTACAAACACGCTTACAAAAGGAAAACTTAATCCCCTTAGACTGGGGAATAAGATCAAAAACATTCTCAACAATGTTATTGAGGTTAGAAGAATCTTTGTAATTTATTGAAGGAACAGAAGTTGTACATGCGCCCGTATAGTCGAATTTGTACATGTCGGCTACCTGTACATGCGCCCGTATCATTCTAAAAATTTTAAGTTTCACATAGAACGATGCGTCTATCTAGGTCGTAGTCCTGTTCACAAAGGACACAAGTGCTTGATGAACCTGTGTGTTTCCTTCTTCTCCTACACCTGTGTCGTCTATTACACCACCTCCCCCTCTTCATCACTGCCTGGCTTCTATCTTTGCTGTGACTCGGTCTTGTGCTCTAGATCAGCGTGTTGTTTCTGTGGGTCAGGCTCCCCTTGCTTATTCTATCAATGTCTCTCCGCTTGTCTCATCACCTGTTTCTCCTACCGACTATCGACCCAGTGGGGGATAGTTCCGGATATTGTTGAGCGGTCTTCTTCAACTGTATTACCTTCTAACCATGTTGCCTGCGACTCTCTAGTTGACCCTGTATCAACAGAGTCGGTTCCTCTACCTCCGCGTCATACTAACCTTGGCGTATCCGCTCATCCAATGGTCACTCTGTTAAATAATGAGATTTAAAACCCAAGGTGTGGGTTGCAACTGCAAAATGACACCTGGTCTCTTGTTCGGGCGACGGCTACACAGAATGTTGTTGATTGCAAATCGGTGTTCAGGATAAAACGAAATCTGGATAACTCTATCCAGCGACACAAAGCTCGCCTTATGGTTAAAGGTTTTCATCAGAATCCTGGTGTTGATCACCTTTAGCCCTATGGTTAAGGCTTCAACTATACGTGTTGTTCTCTCTATAGTTGTGTCATGCAATTGGCCAATTAAACACGATTAAACACTTTGATTTTAACAATATCTTTCTGAATGATGTTCTTGAGGAAGATGTTTTCATGACTCAGCCTCGGGTTATATGGATTCATTATTTCTGTAAGCTCAAAAATACACTTTATGGTCTTAAACATGCTCAAAGGGCATGAAATAATGCGCTAAGGTAGAGTTTCTTTCTGCATGATTTGTTAATAGTTGGTCTGACACATCCTTTTTATATATCATCATGGAAAAACTACAGTGCTACTTTTTGTATATGTTAATGATATAATTTTGATAGGAAATGACTCCAATTTCATTAACTTGTTGGTCACTTCGTTAAATCAACGTTTTGCATTAAAATATCTGGTCTCTTAGCTATTTTTTGAGCATACAGGTTACAACTCTCGAGTCTGGACTCTTACTCACTCAGAAAAAATTATAGATAATTTATTGACCAAACTCGGTTTGTCAAGCTTAAAATAGGCTTCGTCCTCGTCAGTCTCTGGGAAGTCACTATCATTGTTTGATGTGCAACCTCTTACTAATCCATTTGTTTACATGTGTACTGTTGGTGCCCTACAACATCTTACAAAGACTCGGCCTAACACTGCCTATATAATCAATCATTTAAGTCCGTTCTCAAGTGTTCCACTGATGTTCATTTGCAGGCGGTTAAACGTGTCTTACGATATCTGTATGGGGCCAAGCATTTGGGACTTCTCGTTCAACACACGAATGATTGGACCGTTTATGCCTTTTCTCATGCGGATTTGGGCGTTTAATATTGATGATCAGAAGTCTATTGTTACTTATTGTGTGTTCTTTGGCAATAGTCTTATTTCTTGGTCATCGAAGAAACAGTCTGCAGTCGCTCGTTCCAGTACGGAGTCTGCATATCGTGCCCTTGCACATGCCGCTGCGGAGGTAGTCTGACTGCGACAACTCCTGGGTGAGCTACGAGTAACGTTGGTGTTTTGTTCTATTGTTTGGTGCAACAACATTAGTGCAGGTTCGTTGGCAGCTATTTCTGTGTTTCATGCTCGTACAAAACATATCGAGATCAATGTTCACTTTGTTTGTGATCATATGCTTCGTAGTTTGTTAGAAGTTGGATATGTTCGCTTATCAATCAGCAGATATAGTTGTCTCATACTACATTTTCTTACTTGTTGTCCGGTGTTGTTGAACTACCTGCTCGTTTGAGGGGATGTGAAGATATAATATAGTTAGTATATTTAGGTTTGTTGAGATCTCAAATTAGTTGAGAATATCTTGTATATATTCCTTATTTGTATTATAATATTCCATGTGCTCCTCCTGCATAAAGTATACTTATTGTATCTTTGAGTTTTAGTAAAAATTTCATTCTCCCTTCTGTGCTATGTAGTTTATCTAAGAGGAACCACAAACTCTATTTAGAAGCCACTACCATTCTCAAATAAATGAGAATCAAATACCGTTTTTAACAAACACATGACATGACGTGTGTTGAACTGAATTACCATCATCACTTTCAAAGTTTTTATTAAACTTTGGAATCTAAATCTTAATTTATAAAATTAAATTGATTAAATTCTAATAATGTAATCATATAAATTAAATTATAATGGTAAAATATAGATATTAAATTACATACCTTAAAAAAAACGAAATTATAACTATAAAATAAACCAAAATTATAATTTAGTAAATAATATATAATGATGATAATAATAATTTTTTGGGTTGTGATTGCCTAATTGTATTGTTTTGGTTGGCATTACCTTCTTTCCTAAGAAAATTAGTTGGCATTACCTAATTGTTATTTTTTTGTCCAAAACAATGGTTTTTTTTAAAAAAAAATACAAAACAATAATGGATTGATTAGTATTACCCTAAAATTATTAGCAAATTCATATTAGCTACTTTATGTTCTTGTCATATTGTACAAGACATTGGACTTTTACATTATGTTAGTTTATTGTGCTTTTA
>JBBMEG010000004.1:14133304-14148282 GCA_037832605.1 Cyclanthera cordifolia | reverse complement strand
GGGGGGGGGGGGGGGGGAAAAAGGGAAAGGGGGAGGTTTTTGTTTTTTTTTTTTTTTTTTTTTTTTTTTTTTTTTTTTTAAATTATTAAGCCCCACTCAGAATTTTGGCCCATAACCAAGAAGCCCACAGCTCCAATTTTGAGAAGGCCACCCAACCACTAAGCCCAATTGCCTATTTCCCTTTACAACCACAAGAAAATGGGCTTTAATACAAAATCAATCCATTAAGAACTCATAGTGCCTTTTTCAGTCCATGACTTATCTTCTTCAACTTCAAAATGCCAATTCCTTTTGTGAATCCTAGCCGCCAACAAAATTCCTCATAATTTTTTTTTTTTTTTTTAATTTCTTTTTCTTGTATACGAACCAACTTCACAAGCCCTAGCCCCCGCTCCTTCGCACGTACGTTTCAACCTCACCGGAGTTGGTTTCCGGCGCCGAACTCCATTTTCCATATGGGCTGTCTTTTTCTCCAAGGTTTAGATAAACTCTGCTCCGATTTTTCCTGCGAGCGCGAGCAATACCCTTCTTCGGCACTCCCAAATGACGTTTCGTCTTCTTCTCCAACTTGCGTGAATGACAGTTTGTGTTCTTTGGCTTCAGCGAGCGCCGACCAATTTTCTTCATATGACGATGTTTCATCTTCATCCTCCATTTCTTCCATTTCGCACCGCTATGTTTCTTCTCCCATCTCCATTTTGCACGGTGACGCTTCCTCTTCGTGTTCCATTGACGATGTCTCTTCCTTCGTCTCTTCCAATATTCAAGTTGGTCTCCTTCCTCTGTTATATATTTCAAATTTCCTTCTCTTCTTTTTGTCACATTTGGTCTAGTATGACTTAGCCAAGAATGTTCTATCAATTTGGCTTCATCTTTACAGGAATTGGACTTTACAAATCTGATTGTCGAACTTACCCGAACGTTTGTTGTTGTTTGTAGTATTTCCTTGAAATTCATATATGATTTAACTCCTCCCCTCTCCTGTACTCCTTCACTTTCCTCTTTTATTATCTTGCTTCTCTTTATTGCCTGAATACAATACTTTGTGAATTCCTTAAAGCTTGTTGTAATACTTTCTCTTCTTTCTTTGAAAATCTCATTCATCCTAGCTTCAAACGAATCCAACAATCTCTTCATTCCTTGGCAATCTTCACGAAAATCTCGCACAGCTTCATAATCCATCTCTTTGGCACAAATAAAATGGATCGAATTGCTCTGATACCAAATTGATAAGACCCAAATTGTATTACCAAGTAAAATAGAATCAAAATACAAGATAAACCAAGTTTTGTATAGGTACTTGGACCCTCCCTCTTGAGAACACTCTCTCAAGCCCTAAACCATTCACTAAAATATTGTCCATCTTTCTCCTCTCACAACCTCTCTATTTATAACTAAATTCCCTAACAAACTCCCTCCCTAATTATTCATATACCCCTATATTAACCATAATTCTTCTAAATGGCCAACCCTATCACAATGACAAAATAACATGAAAACATGATGAAACAAGGTTGAATGAGCACTCGACCATATGCAACACGCACTGTACAAACATGACTGTGACATTCTCCCCCACTTAAACGGTTGAGGACCCTGCCAACCAACTCTGCCTAAACTCAGCAATCGTACACAACTTTTTTGACGGTCCTAGCGAACCTAAGTGCCTACAACTTTCTTCTATTTGCTGAAGAACTCTTGTATGAGTTGACTTATGTCTACAACTTTTGTTTCTTCAGCTAACACCCTAGATGAATTCTTTAGAGGGATTGACGAAATGATGCTTCATGACATTTAGGAGGCTCTTGCTTTCTTGTCTTGGAACTTGTCGTTGTACTGTTGTCTTCAACTTCTTGGGAACTTCGCTGTTGGCTTTTGACTGGTTGGGGCGTCTCTTCGGACCGACCCAACTATTTATGTACATTGTTGCATCAACTTGATGACTTGGTACTCTACTTTGTTTATACCTCCCCTCTCTATTGGGGTTGTACTCATATCTTCTCCTTTTTTACCATGGATATACATTCTCGCGAGACACTTTGTCTCGACACTCGGCTAGGCATCTGTTATATCGAAGGGCATATAAATACCTTATAGTCCCTATGTGAGGGATATCCCCAGTTTCTTCTTGCTCTGTCTTGGCTAATGCAGCTTTGACTATTTTAGCTTTAAGTCTTCTATTTGTCTCGAGAGCAATTTTAAAATGTTTAACGATCTCTTGACTAGGACATTCGTGCACTTGATAGGGTTCATCACATAAGAAACATGATCTATAGTTCTGCTTTTTTAGGTGATGCGGCCTTTGCCTCGACTTTTTACTTTTAGACAGGGAAGACATGCATTTCTCTCTTTGACCACAGACCACTCGATCGAACTTTTCCCCAACTCTTAGGAGATGTTGGTCGATAATCTCTATTGTCTTGATACGAAGAGGTTACACTCTCTTCATTCTTGAGGCTTCTCGTGTGTTAGTTGACTTATCAGATTAAATAATCACTCTGCGACGCCATATGCTTCAGTCAAGCTTTCTACTTTCTACTTGTTAAGCTTGGTCTTTGCCAACGACTTCAATGCTTCGACAAAGTTAAAGATCTTGTCATTCTCTGTCATGTCTCGGATATCAAGCATCTATCCTACAAATTGTTTGACATATTCTCTGATAATTCCAGTGTGCTTTAACATTCTTAACTTGCGCCTTCCAAGAATTTCAACATGTTTGAGGAAGAATTGTGAGTGTAACTCTTGTCTCATCAACTTTCAACTATCAATGATACATCTTCCTTCTTGGATGTCCATATAATGCTATCTCCACCATAGTTTGACATGATCTGCCAAATGCATTGTCGCTAACGTGACTTTCATGTTTTCAAAAACTGTATTTGTGGCTTTGAAGTATTGTTCCATATTAAATATGAAGTTCTCCAAAGCTTTTGCATCCTAAACCACACATAAATGCTTCAATTCAGGCACCTTGACCTTATTAACTTGAACGACGCCCTAGTCGAGACTTGATTTTCCACTGCTCTCATGGTGAGATTAACTCGAGCATTCAAATCAGTCATTTATGCTCTATCAACACCAATTGCAGCTATCATTTCAACATACAACTTATACACCATATGAGTGATGTACTTTTTATGCACTTTCTAAAGTTTAGACGCGCTCTTCTATGCAGGCAACAATGCACGACAAATTTTCTCCACGCTCGTAGCCACTAGACCGTGTGGCTTTATCCTTTAGGATCTCTACCCTCATCATCAACTCTTGGTGGACATTCTGTCTAGGCGGCCAGCTACCACATCAACTGTGTCAGCCTTGACAATGATCTCATCCAGACGAGATTCCAAGGACTGTACATATTCAGGAATTCCAACTAGATCGGTTATCTATTCTTTTAATCGAACAGTTGATCGATATGGGATCTATCCCACTGATCTGTCACAGGTAAATTCATTGTAACTATCAAGAAGCCAAATTAGGCTCTGATACCACTTGTCACAGTCGCATTTGAGAGGTAGCGAAATGGCGTCTGTTCGGCCCTTGCTCTAACCGGCGAGTAAGTCAGCCGAACAAAAACACGAAGCAGGTGAAAAAACTGGTGAAACCTTTATGACGAGACCTGAGAAAAAGGTTTTCAAAAGACTAAGAGAAAAGTTTAGAAATGCTTTTATTTTTGAAAGGCTATATAACAAGATGCAACGAGGACCACTTCAACTATATTGAATTCATCATATAACTTGGTAGAAAGGAAGTTTAAAGAAGTCATACCCCCTATCATACATGTTGGCACATAATTGAAGTGACACCCTTGCATATGAAAATGGCGAGGAGTCAACAATTAGAATAAAATGAAGGAAACGATCATAACATGCAAAATCATGAAATAACATGAAAATATGATAAAACGGGGTTGAACGGGCATGTGACCATATGCAACACGCATTGAACAAACATGACTGTGACACACTATTGTCTTTTCATTTTTGCTATTTTAAATGAATTTACATTTATCCCTAATGTTTTAAAAGGCGCGGGGCTGCGCCTGAGGAAGGCGCAACGCACTTCATCAAACGTGCGCTTTATACGCCTTCCATCTGAGGCCCTTGGGCATGCCAGGTGCGCACCTTGAAGGCTTTAGTTTTTTTATTTAGTTTTGTTCTCCCTCCCCAAAATTAATGTGAAGCTTCGATGGTCATGGAAGCAACTTAGAAAGCTCACTTATCTCAAGGAAGAAGAAGAAGAGTTGAGAGAGAGCATTGAAAAAAGTAATTGGTTTTGAAATTTGGAAAAGAATCTATTGTTACTAAAATAAGTTTGGGTATATTATAAATTTAGTCTCCTATGGTTTCATGAAAGTTAGAGTCTAGTCTATTTGATTTGAAAATCTAGACTTAAATCCTTATGGTTTGGAGAAATATGGAATTTAGTCCCTATGGTTTGGAGAAATACAGAATTTAGTTCCTATGGTTTGATAAAACCTAAAAATAGTTCATGTTATTCGTAAATCGTAGGCGAATTAAGTATGTAAATGTGATGTATGAATTATATATTTTTTTCCAATTAATTACTTATCTCACACTCTCATCATTCAACACAAAAATAACTAACTTCTACGTATTTTATTCACCAACAATTACGGACGACAAACTAAATTCATAGGGACTAAATTGTAGATTTTTCAAACCACATGGACGAAATTGTAGATTTTTTCAAACAATAGGGACTCAAGTCTAGATTTTGAAATCATAGGAACTAAGTTCTAGTTTTCATCAAACCATAGGAACTAAATTTATAATTTACCTAATAATTTTATTGTTTGACTGTCATTCACATGGCTCAATGTACTTTTCACATCTTCTAAATATTAGAATTCATTGCTTATTAGTTTTTTTATGTACCTTTTATTTCACTTCATTAATTTTGAAAGAGAAAAAAAATTACATCAGTAACGTTAAATGTTCTTTTTATTGAATTTCAGTTCTTCAACCTATTGTTCATAAATATTTTTCAGTAAATTAAATGTATTAAAAAATGTACTTTTGATTAGACTTTAGTTTTCAACATTTTTGTTAGACTTGACATTTATTTTAGTGTGTTAATAAAGTTAGTTAATGTAAATAAATTATAATTGAGATAGTGATTGTTATACAATAATATTACATGACTTAAATTGAGGGTTACAATTAAATATTTAAGGGAAGGTATATATATTTTTAATATTTTTGTATATGGTGCACCTTGATAATAATGCCCGCTCCTTTTTTGTGCCTTCCGTCTCAGGCTCCAAAAGACCTTTGTACCTTTTTAAATACTGTTTACCTCGGATGATTCAAGCTCTTCTAATAACTAATTTTTCTTGGAAGTTTGGAACAATTTGAACAAAAGTAGTTTTTAATTTTTTAAAAGTAATTTTAGTCACATTTGTTTTGGTTACACTCATCTAAAAGTACTTTTTCTGATGTAAAATTACCACCAAGCGATTCTCAGTTAATCACTTTAAAATTAATTAATTTTTTAGATAGTCAACATGAAGTTTTTCTTAGCAAGATGTTTTATAATCACTTTTACTTTCATCTATGTCGTGGACTGTGTTTGAAGGCTCCCTTTCTTGGCTTTTATGGTCCGGATATTTTTGTTTATTACTTCGATTCTACATATCATCATATAGGACTGTCTTGTCTAATTTGTGGTTCATGCCTTGAGATCTTTGGATTCTTTAAAAGGTCAAAACAACTAATTTGTAATTCACTTCTCTACTATTAAGATATTGAGTAGCTATCCAATTTGGGATAGTTGAGAAGATATTGCTGAATGTGGTGTACCTTTTGTTTTGTTTGTGTAGTGTCCCAATGGACATACCCTATGTTCTTCCTGTAAAATGAGGGTAGAGAACCGTTGCCCAACGTGCAGACAAGAACTCGGTGATATCAGATGTCTAGCATTAGAAAAAATAGCCGAATCACTTAAACTGGCTTGTAAATTCTGCACATTTGGGTGCCAGGAGATATTGCCTTACTACAGTAAACTCAAACATGAATCTGCCTGTTACTTTAGACCATATACCTGCCCTTATGCTGGATCAGATTGTCCAGTTGATGGGGATATTCCTTTCCTTGTTTCTCATCTTCGAGACGATCACAAGGTCGACATGCATTCGGGATGCACTTTTAATCATCGTTACGTAAAGGCTAATCCATGTGAAGTTGAAAATGCTACATGGATGCTAACTGTGAGTATCTGTTGCTCATTTAACTCGGTTATTATACAAGTATCTGGTCGAACCATTGTATGAGATGATATCAAGATCAATTTTTACTTATACGAGGTCCTATTTATGCAGCTATTTCACCTTTGCGCAGGTCTTCCACTGTTTTGGCCAGTATTTCTGTCTTCATTTTGAAGCCTTTCAGCTTGGTATGGCACCAGTTTACATGGCATTTCTCCGCTTCATGGGTGATGAATCTGATGCCCGAAACTACAGTTACAGCCTTGAGGTTGGTGGGAATGGCAGGAAGCTCATATGGGAGGGCAACCCTCGAAGCATTCGGGACAACCACAAGAAAGTCAGAGACAGCCACGACGGCCTCATTATACAGCGAAACATGGCACTCTTCTTCTCTGGGGCAGAAAGGAAAGAACTGAAGCTACGAATCACTGGACGAATTTGGAAAGAACAAAATAAACAGTAATGTCGTTAGAGATTCAACTCCATGTATTTGACTTTCATGCCTACCATTTGCTTCAACTTTATCCAGCCAAAGCCATTTTTCAATCAGCACATAAGTCTTCAAGAAACCATTTCCAGTTCCAGCTTCTTGTAATTGGGATTAGCCTTTTCAATCTCAAACATTGATGCTTGTTTGAAAACTGTTTTCAACATATTTTAGTTGTTTTTTTTTCAATAAAAAAAGGTTAGAGAAAACGTGTTTGGACAGCTAATTTATGGATTTTTTTTTTCTTATTTGCTTTAAATACTATTTCGCCAATCTTGAAGAAATGAGTTTCCTTTTAAAGTCATAAGATCACTATTTTTAAAACATTGATTATAATGATTCTTTAAGAACAACCTTTTCATCTAAAAAAAAACCTTTTCAAATTAACTCGCATTACAAAAACATGCAGTCCATACTGGAAATGAGACGTCAATATTTTCACTAAGGAACAAAAAAAAAAAAAAAAAAAAAAAATTAACGAGAGAATATATGGACTAAAGACAAAAGGGATAGAGCCTACAAGATCGATTTCCAATCAAGCCAAATATAACCTAGAGTATAATTACAAAATAATTTAGTCACTGAGGGAACATTGAAACAAATGAAATCCCAGCAAAAAAAAAAGAGAGAAAAAGCTACAACTTACTCCATAGTTATTCTGCCATTCACACCATACTAGAGAATGTTGCTTAGATATATACTTATATGTTCGTTATTAGATCTTATAAATTGTTAATATAACATACAGAATAAAAGCAAATAATCTATAAATATAGATGAGATAAATCGTTAAGTCATTATTAACTTCAAGTGAAACTTGCATTTTAAAAAATTAGACGATATCTTCTGACAAACTGAATTATCTAAAATCCCGATCATAAATTTGGAAGGTACAATAGCTGAAGACATGCTACTCCAAAATGCCTTGAAAAAATGCCTTGAAAAAAGACATCAATATTTTCACTAAGGAACCATGACCATAAATGTTTATCATTGCAACATGCATTATTCATAGGTTCATACCACCAAACAATATTTTTAATAACTCATATGATATTTAATTCATATGATGAAACAATATAATATTTTATGCATTTACAAGAAAATATTCGATAATGTCCTGCATTAAAGCCTTGTTCTCGTGTAATATGATGGCAGATTTCTTGGCTAAGTCACTCATGACTAGTTGTGTGTCTAATTAATCTTGCCTTCTCATGAGTTGAAGAATCTCTTTTCATTTTTAGAGGAGAAATCTTTCCTTATATTGCCTCCATCAAATCGGAGTATGGTTTGGTTTGGTGAAGCACTTTATAATACTAGATCATTAATTTCCATCTATCAATAAAAATAATTATAATTTATATATCATTTTTAATAATTATAATATTTTATTAACATCATTTTCTTTCATTGTATTATTACTATATTTTTATCAATTTATATCTTTAACATTAACTTGATATTTCTAGGTTGAGTCATAAAATTATTAAGAGCAAACCGGAATAAAAGTGATTAAACTAGTTTTTTAATTATTATAATAAAAATATAAATTAAATTTTTAAAAAACATTGAATTTGTTAAATTTTTTTGTTTTCTTTCTTAAATTAAAATTAAAAATAAATATTTAAATTCATAAATCTTTACCATTACTTACCTATTTTCGCCTATGATAAATAATCTTTATCATGCATCCTAATTGCTATTGAATTTATCAAAAAATACACACACACCCGTACCATTAGCATAATTAGATACCACGTATACATATCATTTCACAAAAGAAATAACATACACATGTATTCATTAGAAAATATGAACGTGCTAGGTGAAAAATAACGATAAAATCCTATTTTTAATGTAAAAGTTAAGAGTCATGTAATTGTTTAAATTCTAAAACTCATAATTGAAATAAATTAATTATTAATTATAATTTAGAAAAATATTTAAATTGTATATATTTGTTCAAAAATATACATATTATTTATTAATAAGTTTAAGTTTAAATAGAATAATATTTAATTCTTTTAAATTTTATAACAATATTTTTCATATATAATTATATATAGTTTTATGCGTTTGGTGTACTTAATTCAGTTCAACACCAAAGGTTCGATCCTAAAAATTGATATTGTCCCCCTACCCCAATTTGTACTAAAAAAATGTTTTCTACATTTTATTATAATAATTTAAAATTGCAATAATAAAAACAATCTTTTCAACTGAAATAAATCTTTTCATTTATAAAAGTAGATCCTAAGATGTAATAAGTTTTTCAAAATTTAATTTTTATTCAAAATTAAAATTCGATAGAAATTTAATTTCACTCATCTATTTATAAAAAAAAATGAATAAATGAAACAATTTAATATGACACAATTGTTCACTTTTATTATTACTAGAAAACATCAACGTACATTGCACATGTGGTTATTTTATCTGATAAATTTTATTTTATTTTATTTTTACATGAATTTCATATTTGTTTTGATAATACTAATAAATATTATTTATATTGATACCAACTATATTAAAATACATAAAAAAAATTATATAAATGTTTGGTCGGTCAATGTATTATATATATATATATATATCAATTTATTTTCTAACAATTTTCCACATGATTCTATAATTGATTCTTGGTATATGGGTTAATATTTTAAAAAAAGAAACAACTGATTAAGAAACATGAAAACTATGCACTCAAAAAAAAAAATCTAAACTTATTTAAATGAAATATTATAAATGAAAATAATTATATATTGATTAATATATTATGTTTTGTATGCAAGACGTTTTGTCGGTAAAATAGTATATTCTAATGATATATTACTAAATGGTAATAATTTCTAAATTTGAAATAGCATACTTATATTTAAGAGTATCAATTTTACATATTTATTTAGGATAATTTAAAAATACATATAAATTTACAATTATTTAGCTAAAAAAAATCTTATGAATTGCTTAAGGTGGTGAAGATTTCTTATAAATGAATTTCTATAAATAACACATTTTCGAAATAAAATAAAAATACATACAAATGATAATTATAAAATTACAATCAAAGACAATAATGAAATAAAATTTCTAAATATACATTACATCCCTTAATATGCATGTTCACTAAATAATTTCTTAAACAAATATTATTCCTTAACTTTATAAACACAATTGTATAGTTGTAAGATTGCTTGCCAAATTTGAAATATTGATTTAACGCATGCATTACATGCAATTTGTTGCAATCCATTCATTTAAAAGATGAGTTTGAAGAGCATTGGAGAGAAATGAATATATTAAACAAAATTGAAAAATGAAAGGCAAGTTTTTGGAAAACTAATATGAAAAAACCCCATTTTATAATAGAAGAGGAGAGTCATAAAACCTTTTAAATTCTAAAAACCTATAAAACTTATTCATCAATTATAATTATAATTATTAAAAAAACTCTTTTAATATATTTTTTTTAAAAAAACCTTTGACATTATTCTAACGAACATTTTGCATGTATTTATTGTTTATTATTAATATCAATTATATTCTATAAACATATCAAACGTACCAATCTAACGTAGTTTTTCAAAAGTATAGATCGAGTTTTTCAAAAGTATGAACCAATCTTCGTTGGTGAATTTGTTTAAATGGAATGATAAAAATATTAAATATTTTATGTAAATGAAATGACAAATTTGCAATTTAAATTGAGACTTGAAGGTTAAATTGTCTAAAAATGATTTTTAGCCACTTTTTAAGGTAATATGATGATATGATATTCTTCCTATTTATCTAAAAAAAGAAAAAAAAAACTTGAAGACATTCGGGGAAATAATAAATCATACAATATTTATTAAATTTGCATATAAGTTCCAAAGGAAAAAGACCACGGGAAGGCAATACAAGCATAAAATAACACAGCAATTTCAAAGATTTGGCCTTGACAAAGCTGCCGACAATCCTTCCCAGCAGCTATGCAATAAAAAAAAAGAGAAAGCAGAACAGAAATAGTCCTGTCGTCGTCCATAATAATAATATTGCTTTAACATGATATGTGCATTATTCCACATATTAAAAAAAAAATGAATTACAGATACGCAGCAGCAATTTGATCAAGGCGGTGATCCATTATTTCATATACAGTTCGAAGGAATGTTGCTTCACTTGTGCCCGGAAGCAAAGAATTCATTGCTTCTTCGACACACTTCTCAATCACAGATTTCTTTGTCAAAGTTTCTCTACACATTATGCTACCAATATCGAATGGCGTGAGTCCCCTCCTTGCCCCTTTCTTCAAAAGCATAGTCGAGATGCGAAGTGTACGAGCACATTCAAGAGGCAGGTCCCATCCATGGAACTTCAGAATGGCGATATCTTCCTCAGCATCCAGTGAATTTATGTAGTCTAATGTCTCAGTATCATATGGTTGCTGGGCTTGTGGCCAATAGAGCCAGTCAAATGTACAATCTTCAAACTGCAGAACAAAGAATATCAACACACGAGTTTTGATTGTGAACCTCCAAACAACAAAATTCAGCATGAGACTATTATCACAGTTCGATCCCGCAGCTGCAAATTAATACACAAAATTTAAAATATGCTATGTAATGCATAGTTAAGAGTAGCAAAAACTTACACTTGTTGGCAAGCAGTATCCATGGTCGATTGGAATAAGCACAGTTTGAACCCCTTTTCTTTCTTTTCCCAAAAGAATATTTCCAGCATGTCTATCTGCATTTGCCAATCTGATGTCTAAAACAGAGATTTTATGCACCTCCTTAGTAGGGAAAGCCCCAGCACCAAAATCCTCACAACTACCATTATTTTCCATGAACATCTGCAGGGAACCAATTTTAATTGATTTATCACTAGGATGGTTGAACCCGTTGTGAAAGCACTTGACCAATACTGTAGGAGGAACACCAGCAAAGCCATTCTTGTCGCCGAACATTGAACGGTGTCCACTCATTGGATGATCTAAAAGGTAAGCTGCAACTTCTCTGAATGCTCCTTCTCCAACTATGGTTCCTTTCTTTAGCCCTTCACCATCTAGAGACAATGGAAGCCCTCGTGGATTGTTCACGGCCATTGGCTCCTCATCAATTGGCTTAAAAACAGACACATACTTCATTCCTGATGGATCTAACATAAGATATGCTCCCCCAGTTCCTTCCAAGGACCTAACTGGAAAATGCCCATGGTGTAAGCCATCTACAGTCAAGTTGACCATATTCCAAATGGGTATCGGTATTTCAATCTTGGGGTTAACGACAATGGGCTCCATAAAACTACCTTGATGAGGAGGGGGCCTTCTTGATGTAATTTCTTTGTCATATTCAAAATTTGTCCGGTAAACTTCCTTATTCTCATTGTATTGCTTCTGATCATTTTTCCTAGAAAATTCAGATTTACATTGTTGTTTGACATGTGATGCCACAATAGAGAGCTCAAAGTTTTTATCAACGGGTCTGCCCCGAACTTTTGCAGACTTCCTAACAAACAAATGTATGACTGCATCCTTCCTATTACAAATATCGTCTACAAGGCTATGATCATCTAGTGACCTTCCATCACAAACTACTTCATGCTCACCAGTATCCACAAATTCCTTTACCCTCTGCTCGACCTTCTGTTTTACATATGCAATATCTCTACCCCGCTCCACATGGAGGTCAAACTCTTTCCCACAATAAGTCTTAACATTAATGACCTGAAGATCTGAAAGCCTAAGAACCAAATGCAAAACATTTCCATCAGTAACACCGTAATCCCGAACTAATGAATTATTTCGAAATAATTCTCTACCTCCACAAACTAACTTCTGTTTCTTCACCACGAATCCTTTGCATGATTGGATTCTCAACTTGACAGATTCAATGGATTCCGATGCAAAGATGGGCATGGGACTCATAGAGCCGGAAACAGAAAGGTATATCCAAATAGATTCATTAGATTGGAAACTGGGTGGAGCAATTAGGCGATGAGGAGAAAGTAAGTGCTCATTGTGAACTGGACAAAGTGCAGTAACACCCGTAGACGACATTTTCAACGAGGAGGAAAATGACAGCCAAAATTAGGGCTTCAGTATATAAAGATCAAACGATCAAGAAATCACATCAAGACAGCGAATAAACGACAATCTCAAGCACATAAAGCTGATCAACAACCAAAAATGAGAAAATCGACCCAAGCAACCAAATTCCGCCTAAAATGGATCAAGAGAAATAAAAGTTACCAATCAACTACTGGAGCCAATGGGAATTAAACTCCACACGAACCCTGGGAGAGGCTTCGGGGAACTGTCTCCTTGACGATGACAAAATACGGCGATTGATCCGAGGAGAACAAAAAGAAACCTACAAGGGAAAAAGGAGGAATTGAAAAAGGGATTGGATTCTCACCGAATAGAAAGAACCAAAGAGAATGGAAAAATGGGGAAGTTTAAATTTCAGGTTCCAAATATAGAAAATTGCTATATAATTCTTGAAATTGGCAACGACGAAGAAACTGAAGCAGAAAAATTAGGGGTTGGGTGAGAGAGTGAGGGGAAGAACAGGACAGAAGGCCAACAAACAAGAAGACGCGTGTGGACATCCTGCAGAAATTCTACAGAGGAGTCTACAGCCAGCTTTATTTATTTATTTTTTTCCACATCTTCTACTTTTCATACTAAATAATGTTAAATTTTTTATAGAAAAAATTATAATTATTTTAGTCTTGCATAAACTTTTTGATCTTGAAAGTTACGTGCAACCACCAAAACAAAGGAAAGAGTAGTAAGTATGTGTTTGTGTGTAGAGAAAAGATAAAAAATACTGAAGAAATATATATTTGGAGTGTATGATTGGGAAGAGATATAAGTGTTGTTCTAAGGGAGAAAGAAAGAAGGAAAGCAACAAAGCTACTTTTAATAGTGACGTATACAAAATAATTTATTCTTTTGTGCTAATAAATTTTATATAATAAGTAATTTTACAAAAAACAAAAATGATAGGTTGGTCATAGAAATTTTATTAAATACATTTTGACAAAATAACATATTTTAAAGTTTACTTCTATTTTATTTTAATTTTAAAATTTGTTAAGTTTAGATTATCAAAACAATTACTAATATTGTTAAAACAAGTGATGTAAAAAAAATTATTTGTTTGAAAATAGAGAACATAATCTTTTTAATTATTAAATGAAATAAAACAATTAAAATATTTAAGGATAATCGATTAAACAAACAAAACAATAATAAAAAGGCTATAATAATACATATATATAACCGATTACAATTATTATTTAAATAATAAGATATATTCAAGAAAAATATATGGTAAATATTGTAAGAAAAGTAAATACATAAATAACAGATATATATATTTGTAAATAAATAAATTAAATAGACCAATAATGTTATATTGGATTCAAAAGTCTCTTATTTGTGATGATTTAAACTACTAATTTTTTTAATATAAAATAATAAGAATTAAATATTAAAAAAAATATATATAACTAAAAATTAAAAGCAAACGAATATTTGAAAATTGAAAAGACAAAAAAAGAAAGAAAGAAAGAAAAAAAAATGCCCCTTAGGCCGTGTTATACTTGGGTTGAGGTGCCTTGCTAACCTTGCACCCAAATAGTTATCTGGATGTAATTCTAAATATTTTATTTTAAATACTATTTTTAAATATTTATCATATATATTTTTTTAATAAATAAATAAAGAAATATATATATAAAAACTAATTTTCTTTTAATATTGTGTTTGACTTTGATTAAACAAATATCAAACATATGTTTATAGCATTTTGAGTTTAAGTTACAAATTCTCATGAATTACTTTTTTTTTCGAGGGAAAATTGCATAAATTACTCATAAAGTATGTTGTTTGTAATAATTATGTCCTTAAACTTTCAATTTGAGCAATCATCTTTCCTAAAATTTGAAAAATGTTGCAATTAACCCTCTTAAGTTAATTTTAAGTGATTTTCACATGTGTAAAATTATTTTGGACTTTCTTTTCTCTCTCTAAAAATATTTAGTATTTCTTTTCTCTCTCTAAAAGTCTATAACAAGATAAATTATCTAAATTTATTATGAAAATATGTAAACTAATAGACTTTTTAAAAGTGTATATTTGTAAATTATTACAAATACTAAATATTTGTAAATTATTACACGATTGATCCAAATGCCAAAGATGTTAAATAATATTGGAGAAGTCTAGATAATTCCCCTTTATTCTAGATGTTCAAAGAAGATTCTAGATCATACATG
>JBBMEG010000004.1:14055306-14130345 GCA_037832605.1 Cyclanthera cordifolia | reverse complement strand
AGAGAGCATTTTCTATTTCATAAAATAAAAGAGAAGAGATATCTAATTATTTATTAAGTAGTCTTTATTTTTGAAATCATAACCATGGCTAAAATTTGAAAGCAAAGGAAAATAGTTTTAAAGATCTAAGTTTTATTTTTGAAATTGGGTTACAACTTCAAGAGTGATACAAATTAAATAGAGAACATAAATATTAATATAATTAGACTTGATGTTCATAAACAAAAGAATAAAAGAAAAAAAAAAAGAAAAAAGAAAAAAGAGATCGGTTACTTATGGCAACTACAGTCAAGAAACTATTTGAAAAAAAAACTGAATTAAATAAAGAAATTAAGATGAACATTTACTACTAAGAAGAGAGCTAGTACTTGTATTTACAAATCACTATTGGTGATTAAAAAAAATAATAATAAATAAAAAAAAAAAAAAAAAAAAAATATATATATATATATATATATATCCTTGCATGGCAGAAGCAGCCCATGTTAGTTGGGGGTAGGGAGCCATTTATCACCTTTTTCTTTTCATCCGAAGAAAAAGAAAAAGGAAAAAAAACTTGATATGATTGGTGGCTATCTATCAAGCACATTGAGGCAGTAGCAGCCTTTCTTGATGGCCCTACCAAAAAGCTGAAATCAGCATCATATCATATGCAACTTAGAGAACCTTCTCCTTTAGAGGTAAAACTTAGTTTTGAGAGTATTCATTTGAGGTATAAGGTTTTAGACTCGTTTCTGACGTTAATTTGTAGACATCCCATAATTGTGTCTCTACGTCTTCGATGTATCCCAGTGCCATGGTCTAAGGACAGACTAGTCGTGCCTCTGAATTTAGAGGAGGGAAACTCTAAGTTCTTGAGTTCAACCTTATTTCTGACCCCCTAATAAGAGCGTGTCATAAGTTCATAACCTAATCGTGCAGTTGATCCTACTCGGAATCAATCAACGTGAGAGGTTATTATAACATGTGCATTTAGAGTGCAAATTATTATAACACGAATTATGATAATTTGTATTCGCGACACAAGACTAAGAGGTTATTAGTTAGTTGAAATGAAGAGTTAATAGACTAATCCATCGTTAAATAATGACACAAACACAACCGAAATGTTCTAAACCTCCTATTTCAAGAAATCAATTATACATATAATTTCTACGTGTAGTATTTCTATACTCCATCTGGTTTTACTGCTAAAAGGAAAGGCAAAAATACTTATAAATAAAGAACAAAGTCAAAAGACAACTTAATGATACATACCGATAATCGCGTATTATGATGTCCGAATAAGTTCAACGAGCTTGAATGGTGATGTTGCTACACAGCCAAATCGATTATGGATCACCATCATAAAGTCCATTCAAAAGTGGTGATGATGAATACATTAAAACTTTTCTGGCACTGTTCTGAAACTCAGCAAACAATGAACTTTCAGCCTTTTGACCATCCCAAATATTTCCCCTCAAGTCCAATAGCTCTAGTTTACCTATGTAACAAAAACACATGAATCCAAGGGCATCTTAGGAGGATAAACAATGAATTCTAAGCATGCCAATCTAGATTCTCTATATGAAATAAAGATAGGGGCCTAGGATTGTAAACAGATTATAAGAATTTTTTTTTTTCCTCCTCCCTTTAAAAAGGAGAGTTTTTGTGAAAAGCAGGACTATCTAGAGGGCACTTTGAAGTGAGAGAAATAACCAAATCTTTAGAGAGACGGAGTGGTCTTTGAGTGAAGCTCTCGTTAGGTTTAATGATTCTCTTTGTGCCTTACCAAACTTTTTTTAACTATTCTCTAAAAGTCATTTTACTTGCTTCTTATAGGTAGCCTCACGTGTTTGTGCTATTTTTGTTTGTAACCCTTTGCATTGCTCCTTAATAATTTTCTTCATCTCAAACTAGAAACATGATGGTAATAAATTAACAGGAAAAATTCGATGGGAAGGGAACTTAATCTTCAAATAGCCAGTACAATCAGTACCTTCAGCAATTTGCAGCGCAGAACGTATAGTACCTAAGGAATCAATGGGCATTAGATTGTACGACGCATCGACAGAAACAAGATCTGCTGCCCCAGGCAAGAGCTTCAACAAAAAATTTGCAGTCTCTATGCCACCACGATTTTTGCTGCAATATAAAACATAAGCGTTTATAACTCAGGGCCATCAAGCGAAAAGAATGATGAAAAAGTATCATGAATATTAGTTTTGAACCTTATGTTGATGTTCACAATATTCGACCCTTCAGTTATCCTTTTGGTTAAATCCTGAAATCCAAATGGACCCAAGTTGATGGCTTCGACATTAAGTATTTGAATTGATTTCCCCAAGAAAACTCCCAAAGCTGCTGCTACCGAGCTTCAAAACAAAAGTGCACAGCAATTCAATGTCATATTGAGATTTTTAGGGATGTTTGGATTGGATTTTAGGGGTATTTAGAATAGAGATTTATTTTAAAGTAATAATTGTAGTCAAAAGCTTGTTTGATGTTGTTTTTAAGAGTATTTAGAAATAGTTTTTAGAATGAGAATTTATTTTGAGTATTTAAAAGTAACAATTAGTAATGATTGCAGTCAAAAACTTGTTTGGATATAGCTTTTAAGAGTCTTAAGAATTAGTATTTAGAATGAGGATTTATTTGGAGTATTTAGAAGTAATGATTGCCTGCAGTCAAAAGCTCGTTTAAATGTAGTGTTTTTTAGGAGTATTTAGTAAATACTATTTCTAAATACTTAATCCAAATACTCCCGAGTGGAAAATATTAAATAGTGTCGAATTCTGGTTATTGTCAGATATGCAAACCTTCCAAGGCTGTTACGTGCAAGAGACAGTGACCTCAGGGGTTTCCTTAAAGTTGACAGCACATATAAGAGTTGTGAGACTCCATCACAGGAAAGCTCACAGTCCTCTAAATTCAGATCAGCAAAGGGAAAGCTTCTTTCAGAAGCTTCGACAAAATAGGGAATTAGATTCCTGCAAATTCTTGAAAAAAAATGGTAAGAACTTGCTTTAAAAGCTATACTAGAGCTAAATAAATATATTGAAAAAAGAGAGAGAGAGAAAGAGAGAGAAGGACCTGATTCCATCATCCTCAATAGGATTCTCACTTAAATCCAGGAACTCCAAGTTTGGTATATGAGCCAAAGCATATCTTAGATTATCTACATCATCTTTGCGCAACTCGTTTCCCCTAAAATAAGATAAATTATTCATCTCTGCACAAGTACTACAAGAAGTAAATCTGTTCTTCAAGATTGCAAATAGTAAACCAAGAATGAAAAGCCAAGATTAATTGAACTGCATCCATATTGGTCATTAGCTATACAGTATATGTTAATTGATACTTGATATAATTAAGTTTACTTTATCCTATCAGTTTAAGCTTATAGCTTAATTGGTGATTTAACATGATTCAATATGGTATCAAAATAGGAGGCTATGAATTCAAATCCCTATCGAGTCAATTCGTCCCCGGTTAGATTTTCACTTGATGAACATTCTCAAATTTTCAATCCCACAAGTGAAGGAGAGTGTGATTGAATTTACCGAAACCTATTAGATTAAGCTTTTGGGTTGATATTCTGCAAAAGAAACTTTCAGTTCACTGTCTTATGCCAGCTATTTGTGCTCTTGGTTAATCTAATGGAGAAATCTGATATTTGTGCTCTTCTCCATCTTCATGCTTTGTTGGGCCTTTCTGAATTCTTTCAAAAGGAAATGAGATAGCAATTCTCTTTGGGCCTTTATTGGCGCCTAGAGCCAGACTTTTACGAGTTTATATGGTCAAAGCCATTCCTTTTGAACTATGGTTTGAGTAGAGAGGAATCAATGTATTTTCCATAAACAAGGATCTCTTCTGTGTCGATCGTCCTCTCTCTGCAATAATCTGCAGATTATTGGCTTCTTCTTGGTGTTCTTTGTCCAAGTGCTTTGTTGATTTCTTTTCTCCACCCAGGATACTTTCCTTAATTGGAAGGCTTTTAGACTTCCAGTTTATTTAGCTTCTTGTTATCATTTATTTTATTGTCTTTGCTTTCTTTTGCTATCTTGTGGAGTTTGTTTTTTTTGAAACCGGGAAATCGAAGCTTAGCCCTACTATATCTGAGGTAACCATGCCCCTCCCTGGGCCAAACACCGAGAGACATCGAAGAAATGGAGACACGGGAGGTGTCTACAAATTAATGTCACATATGGGTCTCGAACCTAAAACCTTGAGGGAGCACACCTTTAAAACCCAAGTCTTCAACCACTGCGCCACTTCTAAGGGACTATCTTGTGGAGTTTCTTACCCATAGAATAAAAAACTATTTTCGTTACTTGAATGAAAAGTGTTGTTTCTTGTTAGCTATCCAAGCTTTCCAAGTCCTTATCTAGATAAGACCAATGCCAATGGTATTATCCAAGTGGATTGAGGGAGATAATGCAATGAAAAGAATAAATAAGATCAACGTTATCATTCTAGTGCAACAAAGTATCTTTGATACCTTAAATTGAGTACACACAGTGATTGCAAGGACTTGCTAACCATAGAAGATGCTGGAGTATCAGTCATAGATCTCCTATTAAAATTGGAGAGCCATCCAGCCATCTGCAAAGTTCTTGAAAATGCATTGTACTCATAGGCTCATAACAACCAAATTTTGGAAAAAAAAAAATCGTACTTACGTTATTTTCAGAAAGATCTAGGACAGATAAACAAGATGAAGCATCAAGAAGAGTGTGAAAGACAAGTTTTCCAAAATTTTTACCCAGGCCGTTTTCACAGAGTTTGAAAGAATATAAATACCTGAAAATAAATAAACATAATAGTAGCACCAAGTTTCTTTTAGAAATTAAAAAAAAAAAAACAAAAGAAATATAAGCAATTAAAATATACAACGGAAGCATCGGCTTTTATTTACATAACTTGTAGAATTATGTTAAACCACCAATCAATCCAAAAGCTTAAGCTGATAGGTTGGGGTAAATTTAATTATAGCAACTAACACTCTCCCTCACTTGTGGACTTAGGAATTTCTATAAATGTCCTACAAGTGAAATTAATTTTAAATAGGGAGGAAAACGACATGGCAGAAACTCGAACTCAAAATCTCAGTATATCATGTTAAGTTATGTTAAACCCTAAACCACCAATCAACAAAAAAATTTAAATTGTTAGGTTGGGATAAATTTAATTATAGCAACTAATACAACCGACTGGGTCAAAGGTATAGCAAAACAAAGGGGATAACAAACAGTACAATAGTGCATGCTTTTCAGCTTCTTAAAAAATGAAAAAAAAAATGACGAAGAGTACTATACTGTTGAAGTCTAACCACCATACTTGCTTATTTCACGCTCAACACAATATACTTCCCTAGGTTTTAAAAAACAATGACAACGGGTGAGATCCAAATTGGCAGAGGTACCTTCCTGATGATAAAAATGATACCAGTCCCAAAGGGAGAGCAACAGAGTTGGATTCATCAAAGCATGATGCGTTGATTGAGAAGTGAAGTATACCATGTGTTTTTCCGTTATGGAGTAGAGCATCACAAATTGAATTAATAGAAGTTGAAGATAGCTTGCAATGAATGAGTTCGATGGATGTTAAAGTTTCTCTGTTCTGGTTTAGGAGTTTGCATAATCCATTGACCTGAGCAAATACAAAAGAAAAGTCACAATAATACATTTCCATTGATATTTGAAAATTGACATGTTACTAGAAAAACTGCATGCTACCAACTTTCTGAACAGAACAAAGTAAAAGTGAACCTAAAAATAAAATTATGCACATTATTAACTTCAAATACCAAATGGCAATCTTGAATGAGATTGTACAGTTTCTTCTTTTAAATATTTGTGAGTGTTTAAACAACTTTGCACACATCTCGACTAATTTCACAGGACAATTGCAGTCAGCTTAATCCTACTACATTTAGTTGTCAAGTAAACTCTTAAGATAAATAGGTGACCACCAAGACTTAAAAACCTACTTATGGGGCCCTAAACTTGTAGGGTATTATACAACAATATAACCTCCCACAGTCAACAAAAATAAAAATTATTGCTACTGGAATATATTTCATGGATTGCTTTCTACGGATTGTGTAATTTCAAAAAGCTTTGGAGAGATCACACCCAGAGCTATGAAGCTTAATAAATTCAAATTTTCCAATGGAGTACTTTTTTAAAACAAAGATCCTCTTATTTCTTTTGTACCATATTCTCCAAATGATAGATTTAACAATGTTGACTAAAAAAATTATTTCTTTCGCTCTAAGGCTATGCTACAAATAATAGATCTAACAATGTCAACTCAAAAAATATTGCTTTCCCTCTAAAGCTACGGCTACAAAGAGAATCAACGATATTGCTTTCAGCACCACAATCAAGATCCAAGCTTATCCAAAACCTGAAAATAAGCTCTCATAAAAATAATCTGAAAATAAGCCTCCCATATATGCTTAAGGTACAAGCAAAAGAAGAATAAATGAACGTCTTCTCGGTCCTCGAAACATAATAGACAGCAGTATTAAAAAAACAAACATAAAAGTCAGCAAATAGCACTTAACACCCAGTCTAGGCATTTTCTTCTACATTTTAGAAGCAGAAATAAATTATATATTAATCAACTATAAATAAAATAAGGACTGAGCTCACTTGCTCCTGAAATCTGATCCACCTTAATACCAAAGTCTGCACCTTGCAGCTCCTTAATATATGCTGTAACAAAGTAGAACCAAGCGCTATGTCAAGAGCTAAAAAGTGGAAAAACAAACAGCTTTTACTGAAGTAATACAAGTAAAAGTAATCTTTACACAAAATAGAGTTTAAACAGGCTAGGACTAGCCGTGCTCGTCTTATGAAACATAGCAAAATTTGTAGTATTGAAACAACATTTTACCAATATGGACAAGATTTATCCAGAACATGAATGATGATGATATCATTGAAATCTGAGGACATGGATTTCATTAAAAGTAAAATATACATCAACTTACACAAATTTCTGAAACACAGAGAACACTCTGGAGCCTCAAATATCTGTATGAATAAAAGTATAAATTGTATTGTAATGAGTAAAGACATACAGAGACGTGCATAGAAAAATTGAAATTGTTCGATCACTGAGATGAATTCTTTTCAGTAAGCTTATCATAAAAAAGAATAGTAAGTACTGATTAAGTATTGAGGGAGCTATATTTTATGCTTTTATATAATATGGTAAAGAGCCTTATTTTGTGCTTCTAAGATAGATTGTAGTTGGTAGGCCACTTTTCTGTTATTGTAGAAAGTAGAAGGTTTTGTAACTTTTCAAATCTCAATGGAAATTTTAGATAACTTATCAAAAAATGAATGAGAGGAGAAGTTTGAAGGCATAGATAACATTAAATCACATGGGACAGTCTTAGAGGTGCAGATGTAAATGGCATTAGCAATAGAACCTCTATTAAGTATTGAGCAGGCTGAGAAAAGAAAACTCAGTAGCAAAAATGCAATCTGAAGGGACTGCTAAATGGTCTGTAAGTCAAAGTCAATAAGTATCGTGGCCATGCGTTGTTTATGCCTAAGTTGGTGAAATGCATCCAACTGCCATAAATGAAACCAAGTTAAATACCATAATGAACAACTCACTTAGCATAGCACCCAAATTGTTGGCAATGATAGCTTAGTTTTCTGTACTTTCCGCTTAAAAAATGAACAGATCCTTCACTGGCAATGTATTTCAATATAAAATCTGCAAAAGAAAGGTGAGAACCAATTTTATGGCTTGCAGATTTCCATCAAAGAAAAACTTCTAAAGCCAGAAAAAATCAACTGATCAGATCCCCGCCCTCCCCACCACCACCAGCCTCCCCCAAAAAAAAAACAGTAAAAATCCTACTTGCACCTTTACCATCACTTAATGCCAAGTGGCAACTTTCAACAAAGTTGACCAATAAATGAGATGCATAAGGCTTCAAATTTATTGCCCATTATATGCCCTTTCCTTAGCTCTGTAAAAGTATGGTTTTTCATTTATTATAAATGAAAAACCCTGAACCGAGTAGTTGATGTGAGAATGATGTTCCACAAAATTACCATACAACACTTAACACAAAGAAATAAACCAGCATTATCACCTGAGATATCTATTTCTCCAATACATTTAGAAAATGATGGTAGAGAGGCTCTTTCGGCTGCTTCATCGAGGCAACTGTTCTTTATGAATGATATGCAAACAAGTAAGAAACATAAATATAAGATGACTCAATTGTCAATGAGATTAAGAACGAACAAAACACCTAATCGGGTAGGCATACCTTTGCAAGTGCCTCTCCCAATATATCTGCTGCCAGTCAATTGGCTGGATAGTATCAGTTAACTTTGACCATCGTAAATTGAAATTCGTCTTCCATGCTAAATTGAAATTAGAGTACCTATAAAGTTATACTTGCATCATTAAGACAGTTGCTATCCTTCAATACTTTTCCCTCCCCAATATTTGATCCCTTATAACACCTCAGTGAAGAAAAACAAAATGCTAAAATTAGAATATGGTAAATTGAAAAACCTCCTGCGCTTCCGCCCACCCTTAAGGCAATCATTATCATATTCATCTTCATTCTGGAGCTCAAATGGCCTGCTCAAGGAATATTTTTAAAATTCAGTGCACAATGATTATCATATTCATCTTCATTCTGGAGCTCAAATGGCCTGCTCAAGGAATATTTTTAAAATTCATTTGAAAATGCAACAAAATTTTCATTAAGAGAATGTAAAGAGGCAAAAGCTCTTGGATACAAAACCCAAAAATGGGCAAAACAAGAAAAGAAAAAAGAAAAAAAAAACAGATTGAAAATTGAAATAACAAAAGAAATTAAAAGCAAACTTATATAAAGATTACAAGTAGGCTTCCCAGCTAATGGTGATACATCATTGGGTATTTTTCAGATTCTCATTGAATTTGTTCAAAATGTTCAAAACCACAAATTCTCATCAGACATAAGGAAATTGACATGTACAGAATTGGGTGAATTTTAATGGAGTATTGTGCAACTCGACTTCCTAACATCAAATCAGTTGGGTAGTATAATCTAGGTTAGACAACTAAGCCTGCACCTTAACACTAGGTTTGTTTAACTCATGCAATCAACTTACTAATCTCATGGACCACATGAACTGAGGTTTTACTATTTCAGAAATCCACCTTTCACTGTTTCACTCAAGCTACCCAGTACACACTCATTTTTTACCAAAAAAAAACCTACCAACCAAAAATGCATTATAAAAGTTCAACGTCGTTATCAGAAGTTCTGCGGCACAAGTATACCTCGAATAAATCCCACGCCCAAATTTGTTAAACTCAAAGAGAAAACAAAGGTTTTCAACTCAATTTTGAATGCCATACTCGTACGCACTACAAACACATGGATTTTACAGCCTTCAATCGTGCTAAATGGTTAATCAAAGATAACAAGTTAATCAGGGTGGGACGACATACATTCCTGACTGAAAATTCTGTAAAGCCAAGGGTGGCAGCTGCGAAGCCAGATCATCCAAAATGTGAGAAGGAAGGTCATAGACAGCCGGTGGAATTTCATCCCCTAACAGTAAAAAAGAAGCAACGCATAAAGAAAAACAAGGCAAAGAAGCGGATATGGAGGAACAGAGCATAAGTAACATAAGAACTATAGGAGATGATTACTTAGAGCAATTTCATCTCTGATTAGGGCTGTGCACAGAAAGAGCAGGGAAGGAGCTTCCGCCATTGAAGCTGTAAACGAAAAGAATAGAATCGGAAACAGAATAAACGAAGAGTAAGCAGGTTTAAAATCGTTACCGGAGAGAGATGATCACCGGAACACAATGGCGGGAGAGATGAAATGGTGGCGGAGACGGCGTTTTCACGGCATTCAGCCACCTTGATGTTCCAATAACATAGGTATTATTGGATAAGGAGTTGTTTTTAGGTAAATAATTGTGAAAATTGTTTGGAGCGACTATAAAAGAAAAATTGTATTAATAATTTGAGAGTGATTTATTATTATTATTATTATTTTTTTTTTTTGAAAACTGAGTGAAATTATTATATAATAGTTACAAAAAGTATTTTTGATAGGTCTTTAAAAAATAAGTGTTTATTTTGAAAAGATATAATAGAAGCAGAAAAAAGTTTAAGTCCATTCCATCAAACATTTCATAAATTCATTCTCCAAAAATCCGTATTAAGAACGCTAGGTAAATTTTTAAGTATATGTTGATTGGTGACAATTAAAAAAAAAATTTATCAAATTTTTTGGTCGGTTAATCAAAAAAATCGTATAATGTTAATATTTTTTATATAATTAATTACATTAATTTACTAAATTATCGTAAAATTAACTTACTTTTAAATTTGTTGTTTTAAAGTATTTGGTATATTCACTTTTTTTAATTGAATCTTATAACTTCCATAGAAAAAAAAATGGTATAATAAATATGTTTTTAATTAAAAAAGAAAAAAAAATTAAAATGAATTAATCGACTTAATTGACAGTTTTGACCGACTGAACATGCCTACTTAAACGGTTCGATTTTATTTTCAAGCAATTCGATAAGATCGATTTGGTGTGAATTTCCATAAAAAATCGACGACCACCAATTGACAAACATCCCCATTCTCATTCTAAATCATAAACAATCAAATAAATAAAAATTTAAAAAATCCTTGATTTTTCTTTTCTTTTTGAAATATAATTTTTCTTATTTCAATAATAACATCTGGAGTTAAAATTAAAATATAGGTAATAACATTTTGATTTATTAACTTTAACATTTTATACATTTTCTCGATTTTCAAAAAAACAAACAAGTTTTTGAATTTTTAAAATTTTTATTTTTTAATTCTTCATCTTTATGTTTTTGTTGTACTTTAGTCCATGAACTAATTTGAAAAAAAAAAAAAAAAAAAACTCTTAAATTTGTCATTTGATTTTCTTTTTCCATTTTATTCTATTAATTTTTAAAATATATTTACAATTTTTTTTTATTAAAAACGATTAACATGATTGAACCAATTATAATTAATATCGACTTCAAATTTATTATATAGAGACTAATTTAAATTTTTTAGAGAATATACTAACAGAAAATTTGACTTTTGAAATTTTGTAGACCACAACCAAACAAATGTCAATGGTCAAAAATCAAAATAATATTTTAACTAAATATATTAACCCTAAAAAAAAAAAAAAAAAAGGTAAAACCCACCTCAAGAAACTAATTGCAATCGTATTAATCTTATTTCATTATTAATTAACTAATATTTTTAAGTATCATTATACTGCTAATACTATTTTTAAATAAATAGAATGTGTTGATGATACATTAATTTCCTTATCTGGTAATAATTCAATTTCAACAATAGGTTCAATCTTAAAAACAATATTGATTCTAATTCATTTAATTTGTGGGCAATAATAACATCTATGTACCGTTTATATTTCAAGAGTATTCTATTTAACTAATAATAATACAAAATTTATTATAAAAATTATCATTTATTCTAAATATACATCCAAACATCACCTATTGGTATAGATTATACATCTAGTAAATTACATTCTTGCCAACTCTAGAGGGTAATTTCTATAACAATATATGTTAAATTTGCAAAATAACTAAAGTTTTTGACCACGGTATTACTAAAAAAGAGCAGATATAGAAATAGTTGGACTAGACAAAAGAGACTGCAGGATTTAAAGTGAAATGGAGACTGAATTAGGACGAGACAAAAATAATAAGAATGATTACGAAAAAAATGAGAACTAGGGGAGAATGATAAAGGAAACGATTATTTGTGTTTGAAGCGAAAGAAATTATCATAAAGAGAATGATTAATTGTGTATGAGATGAAGAAAATAATAATAAGAAAAAAATAAATAATAAGTATTATATTATTGAAATATATAGTTATGTGGAGAATAAAAAATTATTATGCGAAAAATAGAAAGCAGTTAAAAAGAGAAAAAAAAAAGATAAATTTTGGAAAACGTGATTATGGAGAAACGATTCTTGATGACCCAAACAGAGAGAATCGTTACCCTTCCTATTCTCCCGTGACCCAAACACCCATTTAATGAAATGGGGTCTTCCAAAATTCAAGTCACACCTCTCTCCTCAGCTCTACAACTAGCACCAACTTTTCACTCAAAATTCATGTTGACTTTTGCAACATAACCCAATCCTATCTGTATTTAGCTAAGATAGAACATGACTCAGTTTTACTAGATTAGAGGAACTCAAAAAAAAAAAAAAAAAAAAAAAAAAAAAAAACAATCTTACTAGTTATAGCGATGACCCAAAAATATTTAGGTCCACGCATGCACATTATGAGCCATAAATTAACACAAAAAATAAGAAAAAGAAAATGTGATTGATATTGCGTGGACATCAATATTTAAATCATGTCATGTTAAAGACTATGGGTATGTTTGAGGTAACAGGAAGAGAAGAGAAGTAATCAATTCTCAAGTTCTCATCTCTTCCATCACTAATTTATTCTTATTTTCTTTTATTCCCTTCCTTTCCCTCCCATCTCTTTTCTTCCTTTTACAGAGGAGCCAAACATGACCTTTCTATGTGTGAGAGATGATTGGATAAAGACTAAAATTAAAGTTAATTTATGGGAACGAAATAGAAGGGAAGATAAAAAAGAAGAGAAGTGAGTAAATTAGTGATGAATGGGATGACAATCCCATGAGAAATAATCACTTCCCTTCCCTTCCGTTCCCACCAGTCTAAGAGGAAAGAAAAAAACAAAACAAAGGAAATGTGCAGTTTTTGACAGAAATGTACACAAAAAGGAAGCGGGTAGAGAAGGATGGGTAAAATGCGCACACATAAAAACAATGGCACAAATTATTAGGGAATGTATATGAAAAGAAGCTCTAATTATATTACAAAAAGGACAAAAGAGAGAGGTTGATCAAGAGCAGGAACCTGTCAAATGAAGCAACGTTTCATCCACAAGTTCTTCCAGTAATTTCCCTTCTATTTCCTTCCCTAAATCATCCATTTCCTCTTGTAGTTGTTCAATCCAGCCCTTTCCAGCAACCTCTTTCCAAACTATCCTCTCCACCACCAGGCTGTTACTGTCGCCAATCTCATAATCAACACACCGTGTTTCACCTGACAGCCAATCCTTCAATCTGTCCCACACACTGTCCACCAAAGCTTGGGAGGCAGCATCAGCATTAACCCGATTGCATGACATAGCCATCGTGCTTGACCGAAAGCCTGTGATATCAACCAGGACTGTATTGACACTGTCAAACACGAGCTTCCAGTTCAATTTCGACTGCCTTCGTTTAGCCTCTTGTTCTGGTTCTTTATCACTATCACTTAGGTTGGTGAAGTCGTTTCTTAGCGATGGATCCAAGGGATTTTCGAGAGAATACCATCTTGAGAAAAATGAATTGCACTGCACGCTGTCATCGAGGCCAGCGGCAGAGAGAAGAGTTCGAACATGGTTTAGCCATTTTTGTTCCTCTTCTTCTGTATCTTCGCATGCTAATGAGGGTTTAAACAAATAAGGATATGTGTTTTCTGTATATGTGTCTTCCCGTGTCAAAGTCCGAGAAATGGATTCTATGGGAGGTGATTTGTCAATTAAGTTAGACATCAATGACACTTGAATTCCTGGAGAAATAGGCAGGTTAAGAAATAGCATATGGGCACTCTAGACTGAGTACTAAAGAAATAGATCAAACAAAAATTTCAGTCCCTAAACTGATTGATCAATTCGTTATCAAACTATGAAACTAAATTAAGAGCTGTTCGATCTGTGCATGGATAGCTAAAGAAAGTATGAGTACCTCTGGAGTTTGGCTTCATATGGCCAGAAAATGTGTGCTTCATGATGTCAACTTCATCGAATAGTGGTTCTAAAACAGAGCATGGACTTGGATGGTCCGGGTTTTCACTTGCATTTGTAGCCATCAAATGTCTAGCAAAAGGCAGCCTAGCCTGCAATATTTAAATTTAGTTCTCGTAAGTTAATTGAACAAAGAGAGATTATTTTGCAAGTTAATTGGACAGCCAGCTTCACACTTTTGTACTGCCAGCGTGAACAATTAAGCTACTAGGTGCTTCAACATTTATTTATATTCGTGAGTATCTAAAAAAATTAGTTCTGTAAGTTGAACAAAGAGAGATTATTTTGCAAGTTAATTGAACGGCCAGCTTCACGCTCTTGTACAGCAAGCATGAAGAAGCTACTGGGTGCTTCAACATTTTTTTTTATATTCCTGAGCTAAGCCAATTTATGCACAACTCAACCACGACCATTTGACATTTGGTTGTCAATGAAATCCGTAGAAAATTAGTTCCAACATATGTGACCACTATGGATTAAACTCTAGTTCCCATGGTCCTTTTGATCACTCATCCTTAGGTGCTTCAACAGAGTATCAACAACCTGTCTCAACCAGCAATGATTGAACTGCTCAATTTGAAAACTTTGAATTTCTTAACTCCAAATACAACAACAACCATAAAAAAATCTAGAACATCGTGTTTTTTCTCAACAAAGAAACAGCAGATTCTCCCTATGCAAATTCTTCTTCTTGAATGTATAGTTGATGCTGAGATGATCAACTTTTAGAAGTCATATATGGTGGTTCAACTATCTGATAGATATAGTATTGTCGTTTACCATATTATCTCGTAAAAAATGGCTTAGAACCTGACTCTTGCAACACTTTCATCTCATCTTCCATAAAAAAAAGCACTACTTCCATATCGTTCTTTTATAAATATTTAGTCAACGTTCGTCAAGATCCAGGTCATAAGATAATAAATATTCAGGTACTCCTAAGTCCTAAGTGTCTCTACTCACACTTAACCATAACAAAAGGCTATAAGATACTTCAACACGACAATTCTGAACGGTTAGAATAATACCATGGAACATGGTAACCATGTAGGAAGGACAGAAAAAAAGAAGAAAGATAAGAAAACATAAAATAGATATCATAATGTTAATGAAACTAGACACAATTTCTAATAACGATCAGATGGATATAACGACCTTGACAAATAGGATATTTATGAGGAGGTAAATACTGAATAGAGGCAAATCGTCAATAAGAAGATAAATTACCTCAAGAGAGACCACGTCCAATTTGCTTGTTAAATTTGGAGATGTCCCTGGTGATCCACAGGGAGCAGAAGATGAGCATTCCTCAAGTCGATTGCTATCGACACGAGATGCATCATCACCAACTCTGCCAGGAGGTAGAGAAGGCCCAAGTGTTTCGGCAACAGAAGTATCCATTTCCTCTTTACCTTGATATGCATTATGTTTTTCTTTGCTCAGTTTCTTATTCCTAGAAAAAAATAAGCTAGAAATTTTTCCTTTAAATGACGATTTAACTTTTGTCAGGCTAGTTTTCTCCAGGGCAACATCTGCCGCAGCAGAATTTGAAGCTTCAAAACCTTTTTTGGCACTTGACATCAAAGGAGATGCTGGAGCAGACTTCGACCTCAGGAGACTTCCGGGAGAGTTTCCAATGTCTTCCTTACTGAAGTTAGTACTTAAGCAGGATGCAAATTCCCTCCGCTCGTCTTCCTCATTGGTTATCTGATCAACAGATTCGATGGACTTTTTTGGATCTAATAAAGAGAGCATCTCTCCTAAGGTACTAGAGCTTCTCCTTACATGCCTTGGTTCGTGAGAATCAGCATTTGATGCCATCATTGACCATCTTTCGGAGAGGCGCTTCTTGGCTTCTCGACAAACTGATGACTCTGGAGAACATGAAATACGGCTTATGGAAGAAATAGAATACGGGCTATCAAATTTGTTAACATAATCCCAAGAATGCCTGGAAGACGGTGACATTAAATCTAAATCACTGATATTCCCTCCTGCATACTCGTTCTCTGACTTGTAAAATGAACTCTCATCACCAGTATAAGCATTAGAAAAGACAGTAGATATCAAAGTTTCATCCCTACTGTGTCCCATTTGATCTTCGCTCAAATGTTTAGAAACCTCCGTCGCTGCTTCCCTTAATTCTGGCACCTCAACGTCCTCAGCTCCCTTGTCAAAATTTCCAGAGGTTTTATCGGGTGATGAACAAGGTTGCTGAGTTGCCACAGTTTTAACACCATGATTCTTACCAATGGTAGGCTTCAATACCACTATTCGTGTGGGTTGAACATATTCATCAACTCTCTGGTTTGAGAAAGTAGGCAAATAATTGGACTTTTCATGAGCAGTCGAATTACAGACCTGAGCTGGTTTATTCATTTGATTTTCACATCTTTTCCTCGTCTCAGAAAAAAATCCAGAGCCAACTAACTTTGAGGGTCTAAGGATTGTGATGCACTTATTCTCAGGAGATGTAGGAAGTGAACAAAGCTGAAAACTATGCTGAGAAAATAAGGAATTGGGTTCTTGTAAATATTTGACAAACATTTCTTTATTGGAGCAGAGAACTTCTAAGGCATCCTGAAATTCTTTTGATTGCCTAAGCTTATCATCTGTAGCAAGACGTTTTGCTTCATTGAATTTCTGACGAACGAGAGCCATGTTTTTTTCATCAATATTTTTGTCAAGACTTCCATAATGCAATTTTTCTCTATTATAGTTTGTTTTCGAACATTGCTGCCTTGTTCCATAAAGATCCACAGGGCTTTGATGAACTTGACACAAAGCTCCCTTCTCCAAAGAATTATCACCATGCTCATTACGTTGTAGTGGCAACCTAGATTCTTTGACTGACTGGGAACCTCTTGAAGGTGTTTTATTAGCAGCTGAACCAAGCTGCTCTGGCAGGGTATCTAGCCCCATCAACTTTGCAACAACATTCGGGGAAGCAATCTTAGACTCAACATCTTTTAACATTTCCCGGTGTATGAGCAACTTCATGGACGTTCGATTAGCCTTCCCAAGTGAATGTCCCTAAAGAGCAGTAATAAACCAAACTTTTTACACAACTTAAATAGGAAAACAAAAATCTAAATGGAATGTACAATACGAAAAGACACTGTTTTCGCACTGTATACAATACAATATGCATCACTATTAACAAAGCCTGCTAACAATTTACCAGTCCATCCTCTATATGATTATCAAGGGAGGAACTCGACATAAATGATGCCTCTGAGTGACTTCTTTGGACTAAAGAACCTGTCAAAAAGCATGTCGATGTGAACAATTATAGACTGATTAACAAACACAGCTGATAGAAAAAGAACACTGACTAATCGAATGACATCACAAGGAGGAGCTCTAAACACATACACGAGGGGAAAAGAAGAAAAGAAGAAATCAACTACCTCAAACTTTTCACCGGTCAGAATATTATCTTTTTACAGTATTTATGCATAATTTTTTGTTAGGACTTTTTATTTCAACTTCGTTTGTGCGGGCAGAAAAGTTCTGCTTGTGTGATGCATGAATAAAAGCGCAAACTAACCTTTTTAATTATCCAATTTGATATGAGTTATGGAACAACGTGGGTAAAGCACAATAAACAGTGCATGAAAGTAGAATGGTAGAAGAAGCTGAAAATTAGTAAACCATATGGAGCAAGCAAACATCATGCCGTGCAGGGAAACCCAAGATTTAAGAAAAATAAACTAACAAAATTAGAAACAAAATTCATCCTTTGACTAATAAAGATTTGTTTTAGCACTCATACAAGTATATAGCAAACAGTCTAACCTTCAAAGAAATTATATGAATTAGAAAAGCCATAACGAAGAAAATCATAAAACACAAGCGTCGTAGAAAAAAAAGGAAAAAGAGAAGTCACCATCACAATGCGGCTTATCCGTTAGAAGCTTGTTCCTACTAACGCCTGCACTCAAGTCAAACAAGCTTACCATTCTTCCCAAGCATCCAGGGAAAGGTTTTTCCATATTATTACGGGCTTTACATCTTTGAACTTCCTTCATTTGAACACTGTGAAAATAGAATCGAAACTAAATTAACAAAATAGAATCGAAACTAAACTAACTACAAGAAGAACAGAGCGTATGTTCTAGAATTTCACAATACAAATAAAGGGGGAGATTCATGGGGTAGTTTCGTACCTTAAAGTTTCCGGTTTGAAGATTCAACTACGAGAGAAAGAGAGGGGGGAAATTTTGGAATGCGAGACCCCAAGTTTCAAGAAGGAAGAAGCCAATGACCACGGAAATGTGCACAGAGAGGGAAGAAAAGAGAGAAATCAAGGAAGAGTCGGAGAATATTCAAAGAGAGGAAGAAACCACCATTCAATCGACACAGAACAAAGGAATGAACAATGCAGACTGAGCATTCTGCATGGTCACACGACGCATCCCATCAATTCTTACGTCACAGCACAATAAACCCAAGAAAAATTCAAATTACACAGTTCAATTAAATTCCGCTGAGTTCTCTGAAGAGGAAGCTCACTGATCGAGGTTTCAGAAAGTAAAAAACTTCAAATCGGACGTTTAAAATCAGAGCATAAGAAGCGCCGTAATCGAGAATTTCCCCTAAAAAACGGCAAAGTATCAGAATGATTAACAGAACAAAATGTAATCATGCAGTCACAATCCGACTAATCCGAAGATTAAACCCTAAACTAACTCGCGATAAGCAGAAAAATAATTCGAAACCAAAAATGAATCCGGAAACTAAAAAGGAACAAGTAAAAAGATAGAAAAGGAGAATCTTAGTATACAAAATTAGCAAGGAAAGCAAAAAGTAAAGCTGCAATTGCATCAAACAGAGAGAGAATTAGATTCGAAAACAGCTAAAAGAAAGTAGAGCTTCAGAAAACGAAAGATCAAAAGGGAAGCATAAAAATGCAAGAGAATTACACAGTAGCGGCGAGGTAAAGAACCAACCAGCATTGTGACACTGAGAAGATCAATCCATATAGAATGTGAATGAGTGGTCGGAGCCGGAAAAGTGGGCGGAAAAAGTGGCCGGAACAAGCGAGAGAGAAGAATTGCGTAGTGCAGGAGAGTATAAGCTGCAGTTTTCTCTTTTCAGCACCGACTCGGCGTCGGACTTGAAAACATCTTATGAAATATGATTTATTGAGAACTTGGGATTAAGAAGCAAAGCGTGTATTGGTATTTGGTAATTTGGCGTTAATAAGGGTTTTGTTTATAAGATTTTGTGAGATTTGTCCTCATATTGTAATATTCTATTTCTGTCCATATAAAATCTTTTTAAATAAATGTTTTATACATTTTGCTCATTTTGTTTTATGATTACTTCAAGCTAATATTTATGAAGCTATTGCAATTGAGCAACTGAAAAGAAATGTACAATTTATTGACATAGATGATACAAATTAATTCTCTCGAGTCTTTTTTGACCATGTGACTATATTCCTCAAAATCTCTTATTCCGACGTGGACTCGATTCATTCAAATACTCTTCTTAATCTCGAGCCTTACTAAGATAGTCATTAATATTTATAATAAGGTCAAATCATATCTACCAAATACCAATCACTATTAAAGTAATTGGTTTTCATCTCTCACAAAAAAAAAATAATAATAAAAAGGTTAAAATTTGTGTCTAAAAGGTAAGGAAGAGTGTTAGTTAGAGAAATATATCTCATAATAACATCTAGTTTTTCCTGCCACATTAATGTTTGAATTAATAATAATATATAATAGAAATAAATGTGTTTAAAAAAGCATCCTATAATTTAATCATGACTTGTAATTGAAAAAATGACATACAAATAAATTTATTTGTCCCTCTTCACCAATTTAGAAAAGAAAAGATAAAGTTTTTGGTAAGTTGTTTTTATCCCCTTGAAAAGAATTTGGTAGGAATATGATGGTGATTGATTATATAACCAAAAGTAGTTTTGAAAATTAAAATAAAGAAAATTATATTTCATTTAAGAACACCACATTAAATCTATATTTTTCATAGACATTATTTGAGTGAATGAGTTCTTCCTTCCATACAAGAATTACGAGTTTAAATCTCCGTCCTAATTATTGTATGATCTAAAAAAATAAATCACTCATTAAGATAATTAAATTATGCTTATAGTGAAAATCGTCCGAGATATTTATAAGCTGCTACATTATTGAAGAAAAATAAAATAAGTTGAAACAACATTTTCATTTTATTAATTAAAAAAAAAACAAAGAACTTAGAAAGTGAGATAGAACTATAAAATAATTATAAATATAGTCATTTAATAAAATAGTAAATATATTCATTGTATTCATGAATATTGTCGTGTATTTTTTGATAATATAATATTGATGACTGTATATATAAATATTTTAAAATTTTAACTCTGTAATTATTTTGTAAGAATAGCATGTCCACCATTTTTTTTATTAAAAAAAATTATTTGAAAGGTAGAGTTTGAACAAGGTAGTGAATAAATTATTTGAATTATACACATGTTAAATATCAACATTTTTATCATTACAAAAGTATACTAAATAATATAAAACGTTTCGACAACGTTAATAATTTTAATACTAAGTATTGAATATGAAATATGATATTATTTTGAAGGAAAAGTAACGAGAAAAAAGTTCTAATAAGGATTGCATTTAATATTGTTTTGATTTTTTTCTTATTTTGAAATTGAAACTTTAAATTAATGTCACAGATAGATCTCACATTGTTTTTAAAGTTTAGAAATTAAAATTGAACTTTTAAAAGTTTATGTGACAAATTTGAAAGTCGATGACCAAAATTCAACAAGTTTACAAATTTAGGGATTAAAATACAAATTTTGAAAGTCTGAACAAAGATGAATTTTTGGTTTTTTGATTTTTGATTTTTTTTTTTTTTTAAGTAACCAGATTTGTGATTATTTCTAGTTTTGATCAGTTTTCCTATATATATTATTTAAGGATTGTGTTATAAACTTATAAAGATAATGGATACCAACAAAGCATATAGTTGCAATAACTCTCTTGAAAAAAAAAAAAAAAAAAAAAAAAAAAAATCAAAACAACTTTCAAATATAATGATTTGAGAACCAACCATTTGCTCTTACTGTTATTGGGAGACTAATTCATATATTAATCATTTAGCAAAATAATTAAAGCTTTGTTAAAAATGAGACCCTATAGTTTTGTCTTAGACATATCATAACTACCACCTAACCAATGTGGCTTTGGTGAAACAAATAACACAAAAGGTCAATTTTAGGGGTTTATTTTCTTTACTTTATTTAATGCCAACCCATGTTACTCTCCACCTAATTTAGATTTAGAATGTTGTTCATATAATGATTTTTAAAAAAATATATAAAAGAAAAAAAAAAGAAAAAAAAAAAAAAGCTTACAAGCAATCTTTGCCCTTCTTTTGTACTATAAAATATTCTTTACATTTTAGTATCATTACTTTCTATTTAATATATTTGAGATCAGTCATTTATTATAATTTTCTATATAATATATAATTAATGACCATTTGGTCTTTTTGACTACACTAATTTCGTTGAACTATTGTTCGTGTTGGAAGAGTACCGCTAACTAATGATCTCTCTAAATATGCTAATGGTTAGGACTACTTACTCGATGATAAAATTTCAAATAGTTAATTTGAGAAAGGGATTTATCATAGGTAACCATTTTTTTGATCGGGTTGGGTAGAATGAACAAACCAAAAGTTGGCCAACCCAAGAACCAATCCAACCAACTAAAAATTATAAAATCATAACTCGGCCAATTCAAAAGAAAATAACAAAATGGAACCCTAACGATACGAGTTGGATAATTCCAATTGTTCGAGTTATCGATTTTTTTGTACATCCTATTAAAAACGAGGTAAAAACACCACTAGCTATCCAAATGACAATCAAAGACATTATCTTATTTCACGCACATGAAATTCCTTCTAACAAATGCATCAATAAATAGCTTAACATAACAGTTGCCTAACTAAGACACTAGTCTCTTTAGGTAGAGTTGAGAGAATCAACAAGCAACAACAGGTCAATCAGTCAGCAAAAATAGCTCAGAAAGCAAATATACCTCTATGTCGCTGTATTTTTAGCATTAGCTTCGGATAGCAAAGTTTCGAGTTCTCCTTTTCGGTATAGTTTCACAGTATCTGCATCACAACAGCAAGCACAAGCTCTGATAAAAATGAAGCAATGTACATTTTGATAAAAATTGGTGTGTAAGAATAAATCACCAATCAACCTAAAAGCTTAAACTTGTAGGTTGGAATAAATTTAATTACATCAACTAACACTCTCGTCACTTGTAAACTTAGAAATTTTAGAAATGTCTTACAAGTGGAATTAATTTTAAAGGGAGAGAAAATCATACAACAGAAAGTCGAAAGTCGAAACTCAAGACCTCCTGCTTTGATGCCATGTTAAATTATGTAACTCACCAATCAATATAAAAACTTAAGTTTATAAGTTGGAGTAAATTTAATTATATCAATTAACAAAAATTTCACTACAAGAACATACCTGTACAACCGCCTATGTGTTTGCCTCCTGCCCACAAAAGAGATATTGAATTTAGATATAAATAAGCGACACAAGCTAGAATAGATTGGAAACTCTTTGAATGACTAGACGCCATGATTAAATGGTAGTTACAGATTCGAACCAACATGAAAGTGCAGAATTTTTATACAGCAACTTCACAGTTGGTAAATATACAAATGCATCATGTTTTGATGTCGCACATTATTTTGGGTACCAGGACATAATCCTGAAACACTTCAGGTGCTAAAAGTTTAGAGAATGGAATAGAAGTCGTAAACAATATTGAAACTAAAGAGTAGCCGTTCTTTTTATTATTAGAGACAATGTCTTTATAAAAAGTTCACATACTAAACATAGTTACTAAATGGACCTAACGAGCCTAATACTAAGAATAATATATTACACTTAAAATAACTAACTCTACCACTCGGTTGTTATCAAGTCAAAGGCTAGTCAAGACTTTTCGGATCACCCAAAGGAGGTGATGACTGCTTCTTGAAACAACTCTGACATACAATACAAAGCAGAGTTTCACCCTCCTCTTGAGGATCCAGATGATGAATCAATATTCAGCATTAACGACTTTGGTTCATCTCTACTTATGCTCAAGACCGATAGCATTCCTCCATTTGAGAAAGTCTTTCCTTCGAAATTAAAGGAGCTTTCTTTACCTTACCAAGACATGCAATCAAAAGTGTATTAAAAAGTGTAGGCATTCATCTCAAAACCAATAAGCTACGAGAGAAGTAACCCACCTTATCATATAAATGTGTTAAGAATTCTCACATTTCCAAAATAGGAAAAGTGCCACGAGGTGAGTATCTCCAACATAGCGAAATTTAAAATTTATGTACTCAATAAATTCTCAAACATTGGTTTACAATTAAGGACTATTCTAGCTAAAAGCGCCAAAGCTCCTATCAGATCACGGGTGTGATGTGAGCCTGAGGCGCTTCCCCTATTAATAGGCAGACCTATGGATTGTACAAGCAACCCATTCACTATAAGCTACTATAGAGGATACGAAGGTTGGAAAAAGGATTTTCCTTTTATAGAACTTGAGATGAATTTCTATAACGTTATTGGATTAGATATAATAGAAGATTATAGCCTAGCAAGAGATTTGAGATATCTAACACTCCAACTTCACACGTAAAATTGCTTTCTGACCGCCTAAGAGCAAACTACATGAGTACTTTACATAAGAAAATTAAGCTTGATATATATATAGTTAAAATACTATTTTCGTCCCTAAGCTTTCACTTTTGTTCTATTTAGGTCAAAAGTCCAATTGTTTAGTCCTAGACTTTAAAGTTTTTGCTCCATTTGGTTCCTTAACTTTCAAATTTGTTGTTCAATTTTAGTAACTAGACTTCAAAAAAAAAAGGTTAAATTTGGTTAAAGTCTAGACTAAAATTTAACATTTAAAAGTCTAGAGACCAAAATGGAACAAATTTGAGAATCTAGGGACAAAAATTGAACTTTTGAACGTGTAGGGACCAAAATAGAACGAAGGTGAAAATCTTAACCTATATATACACACACACACTAACAACCTCGAAACTTGGACCTTCAATCCTATAAACTCGGGTCACGCTGTCCATAAACCGTGGCACCAAAATACACCCGAGAAATGGAGACACAATTGAAGGGTATCTACAAATTAATATCACAAGTGAATCTCGTAAGACCTTAAGTGGAACATACTCTCAAAACTCAAGTCTTCAATCAACGCTGCACCATCCCTTGATGATCGATATAAACATGAAATGAACATGATGGTATGTTGGTTTTTGAAAGTGTAGGACACTAACACAAAGGATTTTAAATTCAATAATCGTATTAATTTGCTTAAAAAAAATTAGAGTTAAGCACATATCGCTTTCAAAAGTTAGTATGTTTGTTCTATTTTACTATTTATGTTTAATAATTATACTTAACAAATGTCGGACTGATAATTACATAGTACAGCTAAAACTACTGCATGACACATACCGAATGTGCTAACAAGTATCCGACATGTGTCTAGCAACTATCAAAGTGTCTAACTTATTGTCAAACGTAGACACATTACCTAAACTAAAGTATTCAAACTTCTGAGCTGGAGAGCGTTCATCCATGAATATGTGGGGCGCAAGCCACCACTATCGCACACATGTTGCCACCATCCTTGAGCCCATCCTTTGAGTGTGCCACCCATACACGATCTTATCTTGGCTCATGCAAGGCACGCACTGAGCCAAGTCAAATGTCCTGTGATCGAGGGTCTAACACATTGTGCTTTTCTCATTTAGTGAGAACCAAAATTCTAAGGGACGGCTTAAACGGACAGCTTGTTTAGCTCTTTTATGGAAGTATTAAAAACAAGTTTTTATAAATACTTTTTAAACATCTCAACAAACGAATTATTACTACATTTTTCTTCCTTAAAACCACTTAAAATAATTCTTCATTTCTAATCACTTTACAATTATTCACTCAAACACCCCTAAGACTCTGTCACTCTATATATGCTTCTATTTCAGCATATAGACAACAATTATTGTTCCAAAATGGTTATATTGAAGAAAGCGGTATGATAGAGATCATAACTATATGTATTCAATGGAGATTAAACACAAAATTTCTACTCAAGCAATATTTTTGCATGTATAAGATGATCATTCATTACAAAAAATAGTATTTACAAGGATTCTTTGCATCTGTAAAAGATAGGAAGAAACTATAGTTATTGCAAAGAAGATCAGAAAGTACTGAGTTTCACAACTAACCGACGAAAACATTTGGTACCGTATGTTGTCCAGTAAGCCTCTCAAGTAACTTTTGCAGTTGTGGCCCTTGAGGACCTGAAGAGGAAAAACTTGTCAGCTTTCACAATTCATAACCGGATTCGAGAAATGATATTAATTGGAATGAAGAACTCAGGATGGTATAAATGAAGCAAATAGCCTCATATCAATTCACCACTAAACCCAAGTGTTAAATCACTCCACAAGTTTAACACCGAAAGTTTAAACTAAAAAGTTACTGCATATCAAACCTCATAAGTATATATATGCACAAATATAACCTCAAATTTAGAAATATCCTAATCTGAAATAATATAAACTTACGACGATATATTAACTTACAACCATTATGAATTAGCTCATCATCAAAAGGTTTTGAGATAGAAATTATGAGTTCGATGACCACTTATCTAAAAATTAATTTTTTTACAATTTTCTTTATTTACCGTTACGATTTATAAATGTATTGTCTCATATATGAGAGCCAAATGTTGATAGGGCAGCATGTGCACGTAAACCGGCTAGTATGTTCTCATGGATATCAAAATCAATATATATCATAGTAACTTACCACTTAAACCAAAAATTTAAGTTGATAATTATAACATACGAAAGGAATGGAAGTTATCATCCAAGAGGAAAAAAGTGATTTCAGTCCTCAGATTTTAACAGGCAACGAAAAACTAGCGAAGAATCAACTCGAGCAAATCTATCATAAACTGTTAAAAGAAGCAAAGAAAAAAAAAACCTAATTCATCCAATTCAATAACCAATGGCTGCACCCCAAGCCTCTTGAACAAAGCCTTAACCTCAGAAGAATACCTTCAAAAAAATAAAAAATAAAATTACGATCAACCCGATTTCAAATTGCCGCAAACAAACTCAAAACAACAATCAAAATCAGAAAAACAAGCATGAATGAAACTGAAAAAGAAAATCAATACAAAAACTAAGATGAGAGTGATGAGATTTGAACTCACGAACACCAAGTCTTGGAGTAGACAACAACGGGGTTCTTGGTAATTGTGGATTTCACGCTCTCCTCGAGTCTAGAGCCAAAAGATGAAGAAGAGGAAGATGAAGATGAAGAGACGGCTTTAATCGATACGGGGCTGATCCTTCTGGAGCCAGTGAGGGCATTGTGTTTTGAGATGGAAATGGATTTGGATTTGGAACTGCAGGCGTTGTAAACGGGAAGGGAATAAGTGGAAGCTTTGAAGGAGAAAGAAAGATTGCGATGAGAAGGTAGATGAGAAGAGGTGAGATTTGAAGCGACTGCCATTGATTTCAAGCTTTGGCTTCCCCTTCTCCAATGTTCTTGGTTTGTATTTATCTTCCTGTTTATTCGTACAGTTCAATGGGGAAATTATATGAATGTATCCAAATATTTTCATTTTTCCCCTTCTCCGGAGGTGTTTTTAGAATTATTATTCATTAAAAAAAAAAAAAAAAAAAAAAAAAAAAAAAAAACTCTTTTATTCTAAAAAATTTACTAACTTTTTTCCAATTTAATTCTATTCACTCATTTTCAGATTTGGAGTCAAAGGAGAGGTGAGAAAGGAGTAGAAATTTGAAAAATCTCAATGCCTTATTTGTTATTAGACTAAATTTAAATTTAGTCCTTCAACTTTCATAAAATTAAAGTTTAGTCTTTATGGTTTCAAAATATAAACTTTAGTACATGTGCTTTTGAAAAATATAGAATTTAATCTATGTGGTTTGATAAAATATAGAATTTAGTTCGTGTGATTTCAAGAAATACAATTTAGTCTCTATGATTTGATAAAATCTAAAAAATAGTCTACGTTATTCGTAAATCGTAGGTGAATTAAGTATGTAAATATGATGTATGCATTATGTTTTTTTCTTTTACAAATTAATTACTTATCTCACATTCTCATCATTAAACAAAAAAATAACTAACTTTTACGTATTTTATTCACCAACAATTACAACGACAAACTATTTTTTAGATCTTATCGAATCTTATGGACTAAATTCTAATTTTTCAACTCAAATGGACTAAATTTTAGATTTCTTCAAATCATGTGGACTAATGTCTAAATTATAGCTTTCATCAAACCATATAAACTAAACTTATAATTTATCCTTGTTTTTATTATATCATCGAGCATGCGGTTAAATATCTTATCTAATCGTATTAACTTTCAAACCCCTATTTTATTATTTTTGACTGTTAAAAAGCAACTTCAAAATTAACTTTCATAAATGTGTAGTTGAATTATTAATATAACTCATCGGTTGATTTATAAAATTATTTAGTATTAACAAAATGAAATTAAATTATAAACATCAAATTTTATTTATAAGTGCAGTAGCTCAACGACATCAGTGACATCAAAAAATCATGACGTGTTCGAATTTTCTGTCTCCAATTGTCGTAATCTCAAATAAATAAATACCAAATTAAAAAAAAAAAAAATAAATATATATATATATATATATATATATCGTTGTGTTGTTTTTTTATCATGTTCATTCAAAATTAATATGAATTCTAAAAAGTTAAAAAGAGTCGAAGTTCTTCGAAAAGCAAAATTCAAATAACATTACAAGTGAAGTTCTCTCGAACTAAAAATGAAAAGTTCTTGGAACCATACCTACAATCTAATATTCTAAAACGGTTATTACATATTCTAACAAATTTAATGTTGATCTACTACTACCTAACTAATAATCTATATAGAAGGTAACTAACTTTCTATTATGAATTAAGTTTTATGTATTATTAAGACTAATTTGATTAATTAAGCTTCAACTAGATGAAGACGCGGTGTCTAAAATATTTATGCTCTCATTTCAAATTTTATTTAAATCTCGGTTCATTCAATCTTTTTGACTAACAAAATAATAGGTAAAATATCATTTTGATCTATGAATTTTGACAGATATTATGTTTTGGTCAATGAAAATTTTAAGATACAATTTTAGTTTTCACGCTTTGAATTTTGTTCATTTTTAGTTTATGTAAAAAAAAAAAAAAACATAAAAAGTCCAAATTGTTCCATTTTAGCTCATTATTTTTTTTATACATGTTTTTTAATTATATTTTCTTTTGTCAAGTTTTAAAATAGGTTCTATTTTGACTTTGACTATATTAAAACTTTAACAAAGCAAATTTCAATTAATATTTATTTTAAAAGTACTAATTTTAAGCTTCGCTTTTTATAAAAAATAAGACCAAAAAATTAAGTTTTTGAAAGTTTATGGATCAATATATAACAAACTTCAAAGTTCAATGACTAAAATTAAAATTTTAAAAATTTAAAAATTAAAACGAAATAAATGTCAAAATTCATAAATCAAAATGATATTTTATCATAAATAAAATATGCATTATGTGCTTGGTTATTATTATTGTTAAAACTATTGATTAAAAAAAAACTAATATAAGATCTAAACCTAATCAAAGACAACTTACCACAAATATATGCACTTTAAAAATAGTTTAGGTTTAAAATTAAATTAGGGCTAAAGATAACTTGTTTAAGCTTCAACAATAAATGATTCTTATCATCATTGTGAGAGTGACCAAATAATTAAGAGAGTTATGAAAATTCGAAAGGCGAAGAGTTTCATTTATGTTGATCTCTTATTTTACCTGTTTTATTGACATATAAATATTTTAGATTAAACAATATATCTGATGCAATAGTTTAAGTGCGCACAAACTAGTTCAAAGAGTCACATTCAAAGATAAATTTTAATTCCAAATTATTGAATTACAAGTCAGATAGTTATTGAATTTTGTATATAATTGTGAGATAAATAACTAATATATTTCAAATTTGTAAACACTTATACTCAGTTGACATTTTCTAGTTGTCAACTTTAAATTTAATTGGAATTTGAAACACCTAACATAAAATAATTATTAACCTTTTGGCTGTCAACAAAGTGTTGTTTTAAATAAATAAATAAAATAGATAGAAACTATGATAGTTGACATTGTATTTTTTAAGTTTTAACAATCAACCATTGTTTTTTATTTAATTCCTCGCTTCCAGGATATCGGTTTTCTTTTTATAAGTGAGATTGTAATTGTATTGCTGACATGTTGGCTAAACCTGTGGTGATGCCCAACGCTTTTTCAGTTTGTTTGTTGGACTATTTTGTGACTGATCAGGTGGTTTCGGGTTTGGCGGGGGAGGCTTCCCCTGAGGTGTTAGCTTTAGTATTATTAGAGCAAGCTAACTATGATCCTGATTTTTCTTGATTCTTAATGTAATTTTCCTTAAAAAAAAAAAAAAAAAATCAACAATTATAATTTTTCCAAAGTTATTTGACATGAGGAAAATACTAAATTGAATTTTATATTGTATTGCTTCTCATTGAACGAAGGTGTCATGGTGTAATTGGTTTTCACGTCACTGTAACTCATCGATACCATTTTTCCTTTCAAAAGTTTAGAAGAAAAAAAAAAGGGTTTATTTTTAGTTATAATACAATGATCAATTTCAAATTTAAAGAAAAGGGTTGAAGTTTAATTATTTGAAATGAAGGTATTATAGTTGAGCCTTTCCATGTGCAAGCCAATGGCAACCAATGCTAATGATCATGCATTATTTCACTAAGTTTTGGGGTCAAACCTATTAGATTATTATTCATCTTAGTTTTCAACTTGTTTTTATTTATTTATTTATTATCAAGAGAGAGAAACTATATGTTTCTTTTAAAATATATTAATGATTTTGTTGTTAAAACCACTGAGATTTTATTTCAAAAAAAAAAAAAAAAAAAAACCCATTGAGATTTCAATCAAAATCATTTAAAATAATTTTGAGTCATTAAAATTCAGGAAATGTTGCGCCACCGAAAGGGCTAGTAATATAATCATTTCATGATTTAGTGTTAATCTAGTTCAACCTCACGTCACTAATTCAATCTTGAAAATTTCGATATTTGACTCTCATTTAATTGCATTTACGATGATTTGATTTGATTTGATTTATTACCAAAAAAAGTGGTTGATGAAAAAGAACAATCGAGAGAAGTATCAATTTTAACTATGAACAAATGAACATTCCAAAAGAAAAAGCCTCATATTCCATGTTTTTCAAAATGGCCAACAAATCAAATTTGTCAAAATGGGCCTTTGGAGAGGGCTCTGTTTCTACGTTTTTTTTGTTTCTCTACTTGTTTTTTCTTGTTTTTACAGTATTATTTTGTATTTTCTCCTTTACACCGAAGAAATCTTTGCTAAAATCATCAATGGGGGCCACTTTCAGAACTGGGAAATGCAGCGTCTATGGCAGGCGGTGGTTCTCTTCTTCTGTTGCTTCGTCTCCACCTTCCATACTGTGCCGATATCTTGAGCTATTTTCATGGCGTCCGATGAAGCCCCTGATAGCCCTTTTCTCGAGAACCCTACTGCATAAAGTCCTGCATTTCCCTTCCACCCATGTGGCGATGCTGCCTTTGGAAATCCGTTTTTTGAGAATAGTTCGCCTTCCTGTTCATTTCAAATGCCAGATTTAAGGTTAGCCATGTTTGAGAATAGTGGTTGGTTTTGTTATTATTATTTTTTAATGCCTGCTACATGTTCGATGAAATTACTTGAGAAAAAAAAGTAGTTTAAATTGAATGTTTGCCTCACCTGAAGCCAAGATGGGACGTTGCTGCGGTACCCAGTAGCCAAAACTACTGAATCTACATCCATCTTTTCACCATTGATGAACTCTACTTGGTTGCGAGTGAACCGTTTGATTCCAGGAACTACTTTGATGTTACCGGATTTGATTTTCTCCAATGCTCCAATGTCAAGAACAGGGGTCTTTCCTATTTCGTTTTTGAGCTCCAATGGTCCCATTGATGGCCGTTTGATGCCGTAGTTTTCGATGTTTCCGAGCACCAACCATGCCAGGATCAATAAGAGTTTGTCAACCAGCCAGAGGGGTAGCCATTTCATCATCATAACTGCCAGTTCGAATGTTGATTTTCCAAGGACTTCTCTTGGTAAGACATGGACCTGTAAGAAACAGAGCAAGATAACACCATTAGAACCAAAACTCTTAAGTCAAATTGCAATGAGCTGAACGTGTTAGCACAATGATATTTTAGTTTGTTCTAATACTTACTGAGCTTCGGACAACCATTGAAGGTGAGGCATCGTGGTTGCACAAGTCTAGAGAAACTTCCATGCCCGAGTTGCCACAGCCAACCACCAAGACTTTCTTTCGAGTGAACTTCTCGCCGGACTTGTATTCACAAGCGTGCGAGACATCACCACAAAACTCGCTCAGTCCTTCGATTTCGGGCATTACACGTTCGGCATTCTCGCCAGTGGCAACAACAAGCCATCGACAAATGTATTCGATCTCGTTGCGGGTCGATCCAGCGGTCGATACGGTCTTGACGCGCCACAGGCCGCTGGTTTCATCATACCTTGCTGATTGAACACACTCATTGAATTGTGGGTTGATCTCAAAATGCTTGGCGTATGATTCAAGGTACTCAATGAACTGTCTCTTGGTTGGGTATTCAGGGAAATTTTCTGGAAATGGAAGTTTAGGGAGCTGGCAGAATTGCTTTGGAAGGTGAAGCTTTAGCCTGTCATAGGTGCGCTTCTGCCACAGGGAGGCTATGCATTCTGCTCGTTCAAGGACTACAAAAGGCACTCCTTGCTCTCTAAGACAAGCAGCTGTAGCCAGCCCCGATGGCCCCGCCCCAACAATCACGGGACCGTTAACCCAGATGCAACGACGAGAGAAGAAGTCGTTGTGATCAGAAAGCCGAAACAAGTTCTCCATCTCTATTAAGGTAAGCTCAAAAGGTATTTTGTTTGATTGAAACTGTGGTCGTGTTTGTATTCTTTAGGATGGACTAATAGTAGACTTTTGAAAGTGCTTTTGTTTGTAAGAAGAGATTCTGAGTTAAGTTTGAAGGCTTTGGGAATAAGGGAGGTTATTTTGATTTTTGGAAAGGATGAGAATGAAGGGTGGTGTGGAGGGGCTTAAATAAGGATAAGTGGATGGTGTTAGAAGAAGAGAGAGAAAGAGGGAGAGAGAGAGAGAGATGCATGTGATGGAAGTGGGAGTCAATGAGCTTTTAAGGGTCATTGTCAATTTCTCAAATCATAAGCGTCTTCCTACCCCTTGATTATTTTATTGCTTTATTCTCCTTCTCAAATATAATATAAGATCTCACTAACAGTTCATACTCATCATTAAGAGTTTAATGTTTAAAGCTTCTCCTAAACTATTTTGTTTGAACTTCATTATTTTATCTCTTCAAGGTAAATTATCAACAAGACATCACACATAGATGGGAGAATGGTTGATTTGAATTAGGTCAAGTTAAGTTAGTTGTATATATTTGTTTTTTTGTATATTTTTGAATTTCGGAGCCAGCTCACGTGTACCTCGACTATTCTCGTGAGACAACCACCTGATCTTATAGCATTTGATTGTCAAAAAAACCTTTATAAAATTTATTTTCTTAAGTAGATGGTTAGCAACTGGTAACCTCTTAGTTCCCTAATGTCCTCTCAACCATTAAATCTATCCATGATGATTAAGAGTTGGGTTAGTTGTAATGACATGAAAGGGATTAGATTGAGTCGACGTCGTGAGAGAGTAAATAAGGGAGCAATGAAAGGGAGAGATGGAGTTTTCATAGGAAGTTGAATCAGGTGAGGGGGTTAGATGCTGAGTAAGACATGGAGAAAGGATCCCACGTGGAGGGAGGAATAGGAAGGCATGGGGCGAGGGGGCCACCTCACACGTCAGCATCTTTGGACCCCAAAAACGAAGCTGCAATTAGAATTTAGAATTTCCTGAGTTGACAAAGGCTGTTATGTTTAATGGCCTCGCACCACTCATCTTGCCAACTGGTACACTTCAATATCTATGCTGATAAACATTACCTCTTTACATTTATGTTTTTTTTAATATTTTAATTTTTTTAAGATTTGAATCAATTACACGCACTTTAACTATTTTCTTTTTTTTTTTTACTTTTGAAAAAGTTACGAACGACCACTAGTTTCTTCATAAGCTCCTATACTTTTAAGAAAATTATAGTATTTGATATCTTTTAGTATTGTTTGTATTTCTAGGAATGTCATGATTATCTGCCAGTAACTCCCACTCCAAGCACTTTTAGGAAAAGCTCCAAGTAAGTGTTTTTTTTTTTCAATCTTAAATCAGATGTGTATGGATTATCTGTCTATTTATGGTTTACTTAGACTTTCCAACATATTACTTTTTAGTTGATTTTACAATGCATTAACTGGATTTATTTATGTTTAGGTTCATTGTGTCTCTGTTAATTATCATAAGAACTTTAAAGTAAAAAGACTGACATTGTCACATTGGAGACTTAGAATTGATACATCTCTCATTGTAGGCATGCCAAGTGGCCACTAGGGTTTGGCTATACATAAACCTTAAATAAAAATGAGATTTAATATGAATTTAAAGGCATATTTAGGTTATAGTAAAACAGATTTAGATTAAGTTATGATATGAAGGTGTAAAAGAAGGGTCATGTGGCCAATGCCTAGTGGCCAATAGGGTCTTAGCTCCTTTTCATGAAAAGTGAGATTTGGAGCCTATGGTTTGGCATTTTCCTTTTTCTCTTTTGGAAACCTCACATTATAAATATCAATGAGTAGGATCCTTTCATCATTCCCAACTTAATTGATCTACTTACTCTCATCATCAAACCCTAACTTCGTGTACCAACCACAACTAAATTTATGCCACACTACATAATAGACAAAAAGATGGCCAATTACACACACATATATCATTAGCTAGTTGGTCAAAGTTAAGTAGTTTCATTTTTTTTGTTGTTGGTGTTGATGGTTCTTGAAATTGATATATCACTTTGGGCATGTTTGGGTGGGATGGTGGAAGAGTGAGATGGAAAGGCATCTATTACCCACTAGGTTACATCACACCGGCCGATTCTCTAATTTACTCTTACTTTTCTTTATTTATCCATTTCTTTCCTTTCCGTTCATGTGGTAGCTAAACATGGTTTTGATGTGTAAATGGAAAATTGAACACTTAATTATACTCGTGGTAAAGTTAACTATATCAATGGAGACTCCTGTTCATATGCAGGTTTGGAAATTTGAGAATGTCCAATAAGCGGAAATCAATATTAATCAAGGGTGAAAACAACTTTGGCTGGTTCAATTCAAAATCCCTTGCTTTGATACTATTGTCAAAAATGTTCAATCATTGATCAATCTAAAATTTTAAACTTGTGAATTTGAACAAAAATAACTAATCAATCAACATAGTTGTATCTTAGATTAAGTTATGTTTTTATCCTTAAATTTTCACAATATTGGTTTTAGTCTTTGAATTTTTTTAAAAAGAAATTAGTCTTTAAACTTTGATTTTTTTTTAATACAACGAATGTGGGGGTACTGAACCTCCTCCTTCGAAAGAAAAAGTTGATGTCTGCTATCTTAGTTTTTAATTTCTATTTTTCTTCTAATATATCATTTTTTAATTATGAAAATGAAAATAAATTATTTTTTAATCTTTTCCAATAACTGATAACTAGAGTTTGCTTCTCCAAAACTGTAGCATCGGATACAAATTAATGTCACTAGTAAGTGTTGACCTTAAGACTTCAAAACTCAAGCCTTCAAGCCTTATAACTATTCCACCCTTTGGCATTGATTATTATTATTTTTACTTTAATATTTGTTTACAAATAAATAATAAAAGGAGTAGAATATTTAATCTTGTTATGAGTAGCCACCCAACCAGCCTTGCAATGCTCCACACCCAGCTTGGAATTTGATGAAGAAGCCTCCCTAGCTTTCCACTTTTGGCATGGGAATATTCACTTCTTATTTTTATACATTTTCTTTTCTTTTTAAACCCTAAAAAGGTCCCCTTTTAAAAATCTTAGAAAATTGTTCTTATTTTATTTTTAAATAAAAAATAATTTAAACCACCCAATAGTTATTTATTATTATTTTTTTTTGGGAAAATTTGAGTCTCATAATAATTAATTGTTAGTTTTATCAGTCACGCGTGTAAGAAAAATAACTTTTTTTTTTTTTTGGGCACGGTAACAAAAAGGTTGAAAAAACCAAAAAAATCATTGGTTTTTGTATGCAACCTTACCCATAAGCTTAGAGATCTTCATTTTCTCCGATAGTGCGGTGAACCTTCGATTAAGCAGTCAATAAGAGAGTGAGTGGGTAGGAAAAATTCTCTCCGAGTTAAACAAAGATGAAGATGAGAATGTATTCTCGATTCCCAATTTTTCATTCTCTGTTTCGTATATTTATTATATTATATTTTAATGTATTTATTTATTTAAAGTGAATTTTCTTTTGATGGATATTTTCTTACCCAATTAAGTATCTAATTGAACTAATAAACATCTAATTTTAGTGAAAATACCATCTAAATATAGTGAATTTAACTAAGATTGAGAAAGTCCATAAAAATGAAAAAGAAAATTAAAATAATTAAATGAGGAATAATTCTTTATATGGAATTTGATTTCCGTCTAGCAAAACTTTACGGTCAATTTTGTAAGAATGGAGATTAAAATGGATACTGAAAATGAGAATGAATGATAAAGTCACCTCGTCCCCCGTACGAGCCAAGACCAGAAATAATATCTTTTAAAATTTTATGCAAATTAAATATATATATATTACTTAATTACCTTCCTAATTTAACAAATTTAAATGTTTTAATTTTGTTTAAAATGAAGTTCCTAAATGTCACAGACATCTGCATATCTTGCTTGGAATATATGACAGATGGGTTCTTCAAAATTATTATCTAATGCATTATTATTTCGATCAAAATACCCTTTGTTTGCAAAATTAATTAGCGTGATAATTAAGACATAAAATAATAGATTAATGGTATTATAGCCTGATTAAGTTTTTACAAAACTGATTACTGGTTTATTTATTAAGTCACTTAATTTTATTTATATTTTGGTTTAATATTAATTAGTGAACCCCTTTTGGTCAAGCTCAATAAAGATGGAGAATATATACTTCTGTTAGAATTTGGGTGGAAAGGGAATATTTATTAATTATTAATTATTAATTATTAATTATTCACAAACTTATTATTATAAGAACAAAAATTATGGGGTTAGGTTTACTTCATCATTATAAAAGGGCCCATTAGATTTGCTGAGAATTTTAATTTGAATATTATATTAATTTCTCTTAAATCTTAAACTCACCCTTGTAGATAAGATCCTCAATTTAATTTAAGAATTAAATTTAAAGAGAGTAATCTCATCAAAATATGAAGGAAGGTTAGAATTCCAATTCTTACATTTACCTAAAAATGAACCCCCTAGGTATGTTGATTTTTCTTGAATTTTTAGAGTTTTTTTTATTAAACTATAATTAATTTTAAATGTGTTTAAAAAATATATTCGATAGGTTCATTTTTTACAATATCGTGTGGTGAATATGTTTTTCAATAAAAAAAAAAAGAAAGAAAGAAAAGAAGTATATAAAATGAATTAACCAACGTAGCTGATTTAACCGATCGATTAGTTCGGTTTCATTTTCAAGTAAATTGACATGACCGGTTTCGTGTCAATTTTTATCAATAATCGATGTCGACAGAGGAATACCCTTACTTGATATGTTCTAAAACCACCGTTATTTTAATATTATTTGAGAAAAATAAATACTTTCAAATAGGTCATGACTCAAAATTTCAAGTTCTTTAATGTATAAATTAAAATAAAATCCAAGAAGTAAAGAGTGATGGTATGGTGTCACAAGAAAAGACCTTGGGGGGAGAAATATAAATATAATTATGATAATTACAAAGGAAAAGAATATAAAAATAAAATCTTGAAGAATCTATTAGGGCATAAATTAAAGGGTTTGGGAAAGATTTAGAAAATCCAGATCATTAGAAACACTCTTCTTTAATGTTGATTATATATAATTTTAATTTTAATTTATTATTATTTTTTTTTTTTTGGTGTTGTAAATTAAAATTAATAAGGGCTTTAATTAATTAAGGTTGGGAATATTTTCTTTCATGTGTTTAGATATTTTGTGATCTATGATCTTTGTAAATATGATTGGTTACCAAGATATGCAAGTCTTGTCACTTTAAGAACATGGGACTTTTGTCAAAGACAAATGACTATATAAGACACAAACAAACTTTGGTCAAACATGTTTTTTTTTTTTTTTTTTTTTTTTTTTAAAGACCTTTTACTAATTTCTAAATGTATTAATTGACTATATATTTATTGGAAATACACAAATAATGAACATTATTCAACTAATATTTAAATGTATTAATAATCACGAACTAATAGAGTTCTCCAATGACTAAAATTATTGTGGTATTTGTCAACAAAATAAAAGTGACAAGAATTCTTAACATTTAAATGTGTCAAAATCAACTAAATTTCATATAAGATTAGTAAAATTAAAAATTAATTAAAAAATAATTAAAATTGAAAAGATCCTACTAAAATATAACCATAAGTTCAACTTAATCATGCAGTCAAATGAATCTTATAATTACAAATATATATTTATGTGTATGAACATGGTTTTTGTAATATATACTTTTATAAATTGGATAACTCACATGCCATACAAAATGGAGTTCATATTTTATAATATAATGCATAAAACCATATTATAAAAATTTTATAAACAAATAGCGAAAGCAATTATTAATCTATAAACTATTAAACTTAAATCTTAAATAATTGTGCTAGGTAAGCTAGAATATGGATGACCTCATTCTTCAATTTCACACCCATATAATCACAAAGCAATCCCTTTGATACTTTTATTTTGTAAATCATCCCCAATATATTCTTAAAATTGAACCCCTATGCTTTTACAAAATCTAAACTACACCCTTTTATTAATTCTTTCTTTTACTATTGATTGCGCGTGGCTACTTCTTTGAGTGCCACGTATATCTCATATGTACGAAAGAAAAAAAAAATCAATTTTCTAAATAAATGAACGTGGCAAAAAAAATAAAATTAAAATATATATACATTTTTTTTTTGTAGTACGACTCATCGAGTGAATACTAGTGTATCACTACTGCCAGCTGAATTATGGTCGTTTTGGCAATGCGTCAATAGACTTAATAAACTAAAATTCACCTAAGTAAATTGAATATTAAAGGTTTAAATTGTCATAGTTAAGTGTTATTTTTTTAATTTTTATTTTTGAAAATGTGGGTACATAGTAAATACAAAAATAAAATTAAAAAAATATACTTAACTGAAAGTAGATTTTCTTTTTCTCAAAAGAGCAATAATACCGCCATATTAGTGTACATTTAATGGCTATGTGGTCAAATATTTGAATCTCGATATTTTTCAAAAATAAATAATAAAAAAAAAACTAATACTAATAAACAATTTTAAAGTTTAGAATTATATTAAAAACATATAAAAGCATTAATACATATAATGTTTATCATTGTGGCTCAATTTTTGGTTTTGATGAGATAATATAATTAAAATGATTTTTTTTATATCATTAATATGTATAATATAATTATATGATATTCTAAAATAATAATCATAGAAAATTTATACCTAAGACATGTTCATCAATTAGTAAATTGATAATTAAAAAAAAAACGTCACCAAAAGCGTGGTTAGCATGTTGTTTTAGTTAATTAGTTAAAATTCAGTTTAACTTTATTGTCACGTGATCGTTTTTCAAAATCTTTCGCAATTAAGTTTGATTCAACTTATTTAATTTTTATGAGTTTAATCAGTTCATGGGTATACTCATGACTAATTTTGAGTGATCTTGAACTAACTCGAATTTATTATTAAATTTAAAATTATTATTATTTTATTTATAATGCATACAATTATTTTAATTTCATTATTATTTTTAGAGCATTTTATCTTCTAAAATTCTTCCCAACATTTCTTTAAATCGTTAGAATATATATTAGAAAGTAAAACTAAAAGGTATTACGACAATTTATTTAAAAATTAAAATTAAATAGCAAAATTATATTGATTTTTTTTTTTTTTTTTTTTTTTTGGATTAAGTTGTGTTTGTCTAACATAAGAGATAAATCATTGGTGAATTGAACAACCAAAATTATTGAATTGATTAAAAAAAAAACTTTTTGATGCAATCCAACACATATACATTTTTAGTGGTTAGAAACCAATTAATATTAAGTAGAAGGGTATCTTTATCAATAAATAAATAAATTATTGATTAAAATAAAAAATGATTGTGTTCAGAATAATAAATAAAAAGGAATTAGTTGATAAATATGGCATGTTAGAAAGGAGAGGCATTGCATCTGCCACATTCCCTTTCATTTTTGCCATTATTCATTTGATAATTTCAAAAAATAAAAATAAAAAAATAATTAAGATTAAATTAAATTAAAATAAATTAAATTTAGGATTTAATTAATTTGTCTCTTCAATCTAGGTGCCGCCCCCTTCTTCCACCCTCGTGGCATTTTCTCTAATACATGTAATTTTAATTTTCCAAAGACGCTTTGAATCTCCCAATACATTATTTTTTTAATTTTTTAATTTAATTTTTATCATGTCTACTTTATGATAAAAGAAAATGATGTTCTCTCCCTATTAAATTAATAAATTTATAGAATTCAACAACATTAAAAGTATAAACAAACACTTTTATTAGGAATAACTCAGATTTAAATTTTATCCCATAATTAATTGACAATAAATACAATAGATCGTATATCATATAAATATGTGGAAAAATTCTCATATTTTCAATGTGTGACAATTTTTACAAGATGAGTATTTCAAACAAAGAGAATTGATTGTCGTTGCTACTGACAATATACACATTTCTTTTTGATGACTATATACTCCAAATTAAACTATGCATGCTAGCTAGATTTTGAATAATTATTTGTTAGAATGATCTATTGAGATTTTTCTATGAATGAGGGGGCAAAGCATTTCGAAAGAATTCGTATTGGTTATTGGAATAATCATTACTCTTAGAAGAGTTTAAAGGCAAGTAGGTAACGAAAAAAAAAGGGTCATTGGAAACGCAAGAGAATGACAAAGACATCTTTAAGTGTGATTATGCATCATTCATATTATACCTTATTTTGAACTCAGGCGTTACATGTCTACCTATTTTCATCGAGATCTCAAGAACATTACAAGTCATGGTTACTGAATAAGATCAGAGATGTTTGTATATATCCAACAAATTAATAACCAATATGCGTGTCTAAAATAAGAGGGATATTAGAAATGGTAATTAAGTTAATTCCCTATCCTACATTTGGTTAAATAGGGACCAATACTACACTAGTAAAACATGAATGAATCCCAAATATCAAATATTAATTAACTAATTAATTAATCTTACATTATCCCAAGGCTTAAGGGTATTAAGGAGAGAGAGAATGTAGTGGGTGGGTGGGGGTTATGATCATATGTCTATATAATTTGCACACAAATCATTATAATTAAGTGTTTGGTTATATAGTTATCATAGAAATTAGGGTAAATTAAAATTACTAATTATAGAATATTAATTGGAGAGGTTAGATCTAATTAATTTATAAAGGGAAGATGCATGCATATTCCTATAGTTTAATTTCCACCATTTGAGCTGAGCAACAACCAGAGCTGCTACATGCCTTATGCCTTGCTAATGCATGCTACCTCTCATTTCCCAAAATTCTATTTATATATATATATATATATATATATAAATTATTATTCCTAACTATTATTTTATATATCTATCTTTTTTTTCTCTTTTTTTTCCAAAATATATATATATATATATATATATATATCAACCCATTTCAAAATTAGTTATTTTCCACTCTTAAGGGTGTTTTTTAATTGTGATGTATTGAGAGTACTTGATAAATATTTGATAATTTTGGGGTAAAATATTATCTTGATGGTTGAAGTTTGATATTTTTTATTTTAGTCTTTAAATTTTTGAAATTTTAGTTTTAGTTTATGATTTTTGAAATTTGTTTCATTTTATTTTCTGGACTTTTAAAAATTCAATTTTAACTTTGGTATTTTATAAAAAGGTTTAAAATTTGTTCCTAGAAAAAGTTTGAAATCAATATTATTATAAATTGGTTCGATCATGTTAATAATTTCAATACAATTAAATACAATTTGTGAACATATTATAAAATGAGGGTTTTGAAAATTGACTAAAATGAAACAAATTTTAAAGTTCAAAGATAAAAATGACATTTTATCCTAGATTTTGAGAAAAGCCTAAATATTTTGATTTTTCATTAATTTTGGACAAATAAATAGTAGATAAAATATCAAATTCTTAAAGATGTTATAATAAATCTAGATAACATCTAATAAATATCTTAATAAAATTTGGAGAATCTAATAATATTCAAATGATAAATGTAATAAATCATAATATATTAAAAGAAAAATAATACTAAAAAAGCATTTAGTATCCAACGATGGAGAAGTTATATGTTCGAATCTAACACTTATCGAGAGGTGTGCTCCCTCATTTATATATACTAATCAATTAATCATAATATATCGTCATACGTTTTCGTCACAAGCTAAATAATATCAAACCGAAAATGAATCGTTTAAAGTTTTAATGAAAACAAAATCATATACACTAATTAATCAGGTAAATGAGTTTTTTTTTTTCTTTTTCTGAAACTACAATATTGACAAAGGGGTCGTTTTCGTGAGCTCTTGGTTATCAAATTTACACACGTGTGATTAATTAAGCTATTGTTGAGGTGGATAATTAAGTTAATGAGTTAATTATTATAAATAAAATAGAAATTGCAATATATGTAGGTGGCAGGCAGTATCTAAGGGCGGCCGTTGGACAGATATGGATTTTTATGTTTGTTTTAAAATGATCCTGACCGTCCAAATATTAAATATATTTTTAATTTTAATCCATGTGATGCCCTTCAAAAATAACACTCAATAATGAAATATTTATTTAGTCAAAGCCCCATTAATCAGAAAAATAGGTAGATTTTTTCATCTTTCCTCCATTAATTATAATCAATTAATTATTTAACAAACTAACATTAGCAACCATAATAACTGAATTAATAGAGAGAGAGAGAGAGTCGTGGAAGAAACACATGAGACCACATGGAAAGGAAGTTGAACATTTTAATTAGACAGAGATAAAAAAATAATTATTATTATATCTTAATTTATTAAGTAAGAGAAAAATAAAATGGGAAATTAGTTCTAATTAAGTAATATAAAACCTAAGTTTTAGTTCAAATCAGATCATGAGGGAGTTGATATATTCAAATATATATTATGAACCAACCTAAAATAGAGCTTTATTTCAAAAAAAAAAAAAAAAAAAACCTAGAAATTAATTCTTTTTAAGTGAATTTAAATAATTAAATAGCTTTTAGCAATAGAAAAAAAAAATCAATTCAAATTATTTATTTATGCCTTTTGCACATTTAAAACATTTGAAACCCCTTTAATGTTGAATTTCAAAGAACTCCTAACCAAACATTTTAATGTTGAATTTCAAGAAATATATATATATATACATATATAAAAACATTTAATAAGAAATATTAATTAATTAGATAGATTATATCAATGTATATGCAACTTGAATATAATTGGAATAAACTCTAATTATTTGCAAATAATTTGAAATTCCATTCATGTATGATTTCTATATACATTATGAATCTAAATATATTTATAAATAGAAAAAAAAATGTTATAAACTTTTAAACTTTCAACAATCATATAAATTTTTCTTTTTTGAAAATGAAAAAATCAAAACTTCGATATACTATAATCGAGATAATCACAGATGTCTGATACAATATATATATATATATATAGTTTATGACTTTTGGATAAGACCTATGTTTATTCAAATGGCAATGCATGAATATACCATATGGAGGATGTGTATAAATTAATGTGAATGATGTAGAAATTTGGCCAATGAAAAAGAAGAGGAGGGAAGATTATAGGGCCCAACAATATGGACCAAATCTATTAAGGTACATGTTTCAAGTGAAATTTAAATCAATAAATCTTTCAAAATTTCTTTTTCTAATTAATTTTACTTGAATGCAATATTATTTTTGTTGAAGTATATAGTCCATATCAAGTATAAATAAAATGAAATTGTATTTTTCATTAATATAAAACATTTTTAGCCAAACCAAAAGTAAAATAATAAGGATTGAGTATCGATGACCTGATTGATAATTATTTGATTATTTTAGATTAAAATATAATTTTGGTTCTTTAATTTTTTTAATTTTTTAATTTTTTTACTTTTAAATGTCTAAATTTTATGTTTATTTTATTTTAATCTCTAAACTTTCAAGTTCGTTTTAATTTGGCTATGAATTTTGAATGGTTCAATTATTCTTAGACTTCAAAAAAAATTCTCATTCAAAAAATTTTGTTAATATTTTTTATTTAAAAAATTATCATATATCTTCAAATATTCTCTTTACTTATACTTAGATTACTAACACTATTGAATCTATGTCAAAAAAAAAAAAAAAAATCAATACTATTAAATCAATTAATATTAATTTTAAATTTATTTTATAGTCCTAATTTAAAATTTAAATCCTATAAATTGTAAATACATATTATGAAAAACGAAATCGAAGAAATGAAATTGAGCTAGCATTTTATTTCATCAATAAATTGGTAAGGATAACAATAATTAACTACATTGATTCTCTTAGATATTCATTAATTTCTTAATAGATAATTTATCATTATTTATTTTGTGATCATTTGACCCTTATTATATACACTTGTTTTGAGTCTTCCCATCAATTATGTAGACTATCCAAATACTTAGATAATTTATATAATTGAACTATATTTATATATAATTAATTAATTAATTAATTGGGAATTGACTTCAATCATTTGAAAATCATTTGAACCCTTTTAATGTGCAATTTGTCAACAACTATTTAATTAAAAAAATAAATAAAAAGTCAAATAAGAAAAATAAGAACCAGCAACGCTGGTGTTGAACTGTAATAACACCAAACAATGAAACCACTCCACCAGTGATGTTGTATATATATAATTAATTAGTTAATTGAGAATTGACTTCAATCATTTGAAAATCATTTGAACCCTTTTAATGTGCAGTTTGTTAACAACTATTTAATTAAAAATAAAATGTTGGCTATGACATATGATATTGCTCAAATTATCAAATATAATATACTAAGGTTAGTATTAGTTTAAAGCATGTATCAAATATTAAATACCGTATTACTCGGACTAAAAATAAAATGTATTAATGCAGTGATAGATTAATGTACTTATCTGGTGTAAATTGAATAAATACAATATTGTTGAGATTGTAAATACCATGTATGTTAACGTCTATATTAGCATAGTGTATTTATCGGGTATTAAATACAATATTGTTTGAAATGTAATACAATGTATTAATGTATTTATTATGTACAATATTACTAAATAATAAATCAAACTTCTAGGGGTTTGTATATGAAACACAAATTGTATTTTGAAATTTGAGTGTTTTTATATATCAAAGATTAAAAGTCAGTGTCACTAATCATTGGATTGATTATTTAATTCCAATCATATATCCAAAAATATTTAAAAAAAAATGAAAATGTTGACATGTTGAAATTTGAAAATATGAATAATGAGAAAAATGAAGTCATTTGAGAAGGGACCAATGTTTCAAATGGAATGCATGAAAACACCATAGGAAAGGGTCTAACATTCATGTGAATGATGGACCAAATCTCATAAATGCCCAAAAACTAAGGGCAAATAGAATTTTGGGTGGTCCAATTGAGGTCCTAAATGGTCCCATACATGTGGGTCTTTCAGTTTATTGGGCAATTTTTTTTTTTTTTTTTATAAGGAAATCCAAGTCAATGCTAGCTAGTAATAGTTCACTCTTGCAAGAGTTTTATCCACAAAGAAATTTTATGTATCCATGTGTATGTATGTATCAATATGTGTATGTGTGTGTGTGTGTGTATAATATATATATATGTGTGTGTGTATCTTCAGTCAAAAAGTCACATGATAGAATTGGCTATCAAAGTATTTATAAATGTAATAACAAATAATATTACCAAGAAATATTCCTATTATTTCTTACCAAATTTATACAATGATGAAATGTGAGTGGAGAGCAGAGTGTCTCAACCGCCAAATAAACAAACAAACACAAAATTACAATATAATGCATTCCTTCTAATTTGTAATATAATTATAAAAGAATACACACACTATACCCAAAATACCCATAATTATCCCCCAACTCCTCAGCCCCAATGAAGAAGAATGTACACTATATCAAACCCAGATTGAATGAATTAAATAAATTTCATCAAGGAGAGAGGAGCCTTTCTCTTCTGTTGGAGTATGATACAAAAACAAGATTGATTTCTATATCCTGCTGGAATAGAAATCAACTGATAAACAAACAACCTACTCGAGCCGTTCTCAGCCTTACTCGTGTAAAAATTGGAAGGCTGCACTTTCGAGTAGTTCGTCGGCGGGTTTCACGCCGGTGAAATCTTTCTCTTGCTGTGAGTTCGAGAGGTCTTCGACCGAAAAGGGAATGCTGTGTATTGCAATGAGCATGGATAAGTAGGAGTAAGAAAGAGTGAAGATTGAGCATGTCGAGCGCCATGATAGAGACTCCTACTATATTATCTCATGTTTGTAATGTAATATTCTTTACAAAACGTCCATTTATAAGTTCAGATTGGATATCTACTTGGTTTTTTGTTCTAACGAGATTTTCAAAGACCCCAAAAACTATGGTCAAAAACCGAAATTTTATCGAACATCCTTAAGCTAACATAGCTCAACCACATATCATATTGTGAGAACGAACTTCATTCATTTTTAAACCACCATGGAATGGCCTAGTGATCAAGAAGGATCTTGAGATGCTTAAGGTAATGGGTTCAATTAATGGTGGCCACCTACCTAGGAATTACTTTCTTACCAGTTTCCTTAACATCCAAATGTTGAAAGGTCAGGTTGTCCCGTGACAATAGTCGAGGAGCGCGCAAACTGACTTGGACAGTCACGGATATCAAAAAAAAAGGTTGTATGCTAGATCTCTCCTAATCGAGCTGTGCTTTTTGTATGCCTCTTCGTGTTCTTTCAGAAAGTTTTGGATCTTTACCAACAAAAAAACAAAAATAGAAAGAGAGCTTATTTTCCAAACTCACCTGGAATTGTCATCCAATAGAAAGGAACTGCTAACTGGATTGTTGGAGTCCTCAGTCATGAGCACTCTCATACTGGATATTACCTATTCTCAGAAATTAAAAGTTATGATGAGCAAAATTAACTTCATAGAAATTAGTTCAAATGGAAAAACAGACATAAACAAACCACTTACATCAGGTGATACGCTTCGAGTGTTATAATTATCGTCCCAGTAGAGCGTACAAATTCTATAAAGTTGCTGGACACTCAGTATCTAACCAGATTAACATAGACTTTGTGTTAGATCTCTATAAAGGAATTTACAGAAACTAAGAAATTGAAAGCATCATAATTATCATATTTCTCTAGAACATAGAGAAAGAGAGTGAGAAGAGTTACAGGGCAAAGATCATTGGTGATTTCATCATAGGAAATTCTGTATTTCTGATGTATCACCTGTAATCAAGAGCATTCACAAGAAAAAGAAAGCTTATGTTAAAGGTGATCGACACGTATTCCACTTCCTCGACGTCGGAGGTTCAAATTTCGAAATGCCACATTTGTTGTACTCCAAAAAGAAGACTAAATATATCAGAAAAATGAATGAGAATATGATATCATACCAAGAAGCCAACAGCTTGTCTTATGTGTTTAAGCTCATCCCAAGAAGCACCAGCATACTGTCAAGAATTAAATTAAGTAAAAAGTCATGGGGCTGTTTGTTTAGCTCTTCTTTGGAGCTATTAAAAACGAACTTTTATAACCACTCTTTAAACGCCTCATACAAGCGAGCTATGACTACAATTTCTAATCACTCAAAATAATTATTTCACAATTATTCATAAAAACACTCCCTATAGATATAAAGAGAAAGTCTGATTGAAAACCGAGTCTCGAAATTAAACTTTTTGATATAAAGAGAAAGTAAGCACCTCCTCTTTTGCCTGACAGGCCCAGAGCTCCAACTCAGCTAACCCCGATTTTACGTACTCCCCATTGCTGAACGTGCAACATTCTCGACGAAGCAGGAGGCTGAAAAGTAAACAAAACTGTCAACAACATATTTTCCTACTCAACATGAACTGTTGAAGATACAAGATAAATGTCTAACGCTTACCTATTGAAGAGTTGAACATTAATATACGAAAAGTTTTGGACAAAGATATTCTGGATAAGTATTTGTGGAACCTGAAAACCACAATGTTGTTGTAATCCTTGAAAAAGGGGTTCACAATACAAAATATGTAAGTTTAAAGCTTCAAAAAACTATCCATACAAAATTCTCTTTCAATGTACAGAGAAGCAAGTTAAGGCTTTCTATGATGCTTTGCCAGTAATTTGTTTGCGTATCTTTCCCGAATGATTTTCCGGATCTCAGTACACCCTTTGATGTTCTTGGTACCTAATAAGGAGCCGGGACAATATCATAAATGCAAGTATGGAATTATAGGAAACAAAGCCTGAAAAAACTCCATCCGAGGAAAGAAGAAATGGTTGCCATGAGGATCATACTTACTTGGATACACAAGGAAAGCAATGATGTCAATTCCTTCTTCAAGTTATCTCGGATAATTCCAAATATTTTTTCGACATATGCTGTCAACTGCTGCTTGAATAGCAAAGCTGGATACTTAGCATCCACTTGGCGTACTACCTTAAGCGAAGATCCAAGATTGTTGGAAGAAGGAGATGAACGAAAACCCTAAGAAACCAATTACACTAAAGTATTAAATAACAGAAAGTGCATTTTTCTACTAATACAAAAAAGGCACATAAAGAACAGCAACTTTATATCCCAATTACCATGGTCATCCTTCCAAATAATGATGTTGAAGGCGGCGGTTTTCGGGGAGCACCAGCCGCTTTCAAGCTTTTTTGAAGCAAAAATAGTAGAGAAGATGTATTTGACAGCCAATATGCCATATGATCATTGTTATCTTGATTCTGGAACACAGCATAAGAGAATGGTGAGTTACTTAATATTCCCAAACTAAAAAATAATGAACAAAGAAAGTAAACTTTAAATTGATACAGGCAACAACCCATTTTCTTCCAATAAACTCTCTTAACTTTACTAGTTTTTTCAAAAAAAATAAAAAAGAAAAAAAAGAGAAAAAAATAGCCACTTATTAGTGATTAAGGATGAATGATAAAATAAAAGGGATGATGTGAGAAAATGAAGGCAAAAAGGTAAGTTCTGCGGCTGCTGCTTGAGAGAGATGCAAAAGGAAGGAGAAATGCAGCTGTTGCAAGGAGCAAATAGAAATATATATATATATACACATGTTTGTGAGTGCCCGGACCAGATTATGCACACCTCGACTATTCTCATGACATATACCGCCTGACCCTACAACATTTGTGTGTCAAGAAACTCCAAAATTATTTCCTAGGTAAGTGCTAACTGCCATGGATTGAAATTAAACACAACCTCTTAAATCTCCAAGACCCTCTTTGTCCACTAGGCAACTCATTTTTATTAAGTATTTTAGTGTCAGTCTTTTTGAAGTTCGACTATTCTCATGACATAACTCAACAACATTTGAATGTCAAGAACCCCAAAATTATTTCCCAGGTAGGTGCCAACTACCATGGATTGAAATTAAACACAACCTCTTAAATCTCCAAGATCCTCTCTCGCCCAATTTTATCATGTCTTTTAGTGTCAGTCTTTTTCAAGCTCTTAGGCGCAAGGTGTTGATAGCATTTGTCTGAGGAAAAATGTTTACCCAAGCTGCAAAGGTCAAAGAAAAAGGGCTAAAATAGTGGAAGAAGAATAGGTCTCGCATTGCTCCAAAGTCTCTCAACCATATGAGAGTTTACTATTTTTAGTTGTCGCTATTTTAAGTTGCTATTTTTAGCATGAGTATGCATCTATTCTGAGTTGTGATCAAAAGAAATCGTAGACTTTTCTAATTCTCCTCCCCCTCCCTCAATCAACAAACAAGCCTTCATTTTCTAGGGTGTGGGGATTAGAACTTCAACCTCTTGAAAGAAGTAAAGATGCTTCAAGATCAAACTTCTGAGCTCATGTTGGCACAAAGAAGCCGACTTCTATTGAGAAGAAAAGGTGATCATGATGATCCTTAGCAACTGTGACTCAGAGGGGGAACACTGGCCCTAGCCAAGGCACATACCTCCAATTAAGGGCTCTTTAAAAGGTGAGTATACTCGTTAATTAGAAGTCTATAGGAAAAGGAAAGACATAAGACAAGAAATGAAATAAACTGTTAAGGCAGTCACAGATGCCTGTACCATTTAGAGAACACGGAGAAAATTCTTGAGTGCTTTTGCAAAATGAAGTCCAAAACGAAGTCTGCTTTAGTTGGGAACCCATGGTCTAAGAAGGTTTAAGCACGAGAGAAAGGCTTTGTGTTTTTTTTCGAATCCCATAAAGGCTTTGTGGTTCTAAGGTTTAAGTTTTATAAAGGGTGTGTTTGGGGGACGAGGAATGAGAATGATTATGAAAGAATAAAAATTAAGGGGTGAATGAGAAAGGGAATAATTATGGAGAGAATGACTATTTGTGTTTGAGGGGGAAGAGAATGATTATGGGGCCAATGATTAATTGTGCTTGGGATGAAGGGAATGATAATGAGGAAAATAAAATAATGGGTATGATGTGAATGAAAAATAGTTATGGGGAGAAAAAAAAAAATTTATGAGAAGAATAAAAAATAGTTAGGAGAAGAATAAAAAGGTGATTTTGGGAAACGTGATTATGGGAAGAATAATTCTCGATGTCCCAAACACCAAAAATCATCTCCTTCTCATTCCCCTTATTAATGGTGGCCCAAACACACCCTTAAGACAATGGTGAACCTGAAAGAGGAGGGAATTTTGTAATTATTTTGTAGGCACTATCTCTTTCTCTTTTTAAATATCCTTAGGCATATCTCGATTATTCTCATAGCACATACCGGTTGATCCTAGAACATTAGGATGTTAAGGAAATCCGTAAGAAATTATCTTTCTTGATTGAAGACCATTTTTATAAATTCTCCCCAATTATTTCGAAGGCTATTCTTTTTTATGCTTCTTTTTCTTGTATCACCTAACATTCTCTTCTTATCAAAGAAAAAAAAAGAAACATGTTAAATTAACCTTATATTGTTAAAAATAATCCAATGGGAAAATAATCCCATTCTAGGATTTTTTTAAGGAATCCCCATCCCAGTTGAATGTTTCAAAGTCAAACAAAACCAAGAAATCAAGAGCCCTACTTCCACTAGGGTAGTAAACAGCATAATGAATAACAGGGAAGAAACTAATCAAGTTCCTTATGTGGTTTCATATGAAAAAAAAATAGATTTACCTCTATTGCAGATCCAATCATCTGAATTAGTCGATCAAATACGCTTGTTTTTTCGGCTTCAAAAGATTTCCAGTGAAGGAGGCATTTATAAATGGTAAATGCAGCTATAGGCTTCCCATTACTGAACCCAATGTTATTCATGACACAACTGACAAGAGCATCAACATTCTCCTGTAACAGGAATCAGAAGTTAAAATATTTCTAGTCTTGGAATATATCACAATGGAGAAGAAAAAAAAGATGAGTAGACTCGAGTGATTTAGAAGCACATACTTGTTGATTTTCAAAATGTGATCTACTCAACTTAATTTCAGATTCTGAGCTAATTCTCTTCAGTGCTTTCACAGGTGTTACAAACTGCTCCAATAATACATATTTATGAAGGTCACATAAAAAAACATCATCCAGTATAAACAAAGAGGGAGAAGATTAATGTGCAGAGAGGTGCATTACATCAGTTCGGTTATCTTCAGTCAAATGGTTACCATTCTCCAAATTCTGCAAAGAAAAAAAAAACAATATTACTATTCAAGAACAAGAATGATGCACAAAGGATGAAGATCATTAAGGATATGAACAAGAAAATCGACCACTGGCAAGAGGCCTAAGAATAATTGAGGTGCACATATGTTGATCCAAACACACACTCACAGATATTAAAAAAAAAAACAAGGGCTCCAATTTCAGGAGCTAAGATTTCTAGCAATAGGAAAGGAAGACAAATCTCTCAAAGTTTAACAAATGCCCCTGTTTCTAATTAAAAAATGGTTTCAAAAGAAAAGAGAGAAAATAAACAGACACGCAAATAACAAAAAAGGTGGAGGAGGATATGAACAAAATAAAATTTAGAAACTTACCTCTGCTACTGCAATAGGAAGATGGTCAGCCATTCTTTTTACTGGTGTTTTCAGAAGGGTCTGCTGCCGAAGATTCTGATTTTCAAATTCAATATTTGAGAATTTTTTTTCAAGCCTGTGTATATAAGTTTAAAACAATAAATATTGGTATAAATGAACTGAAATTAAATGAAGAGACAAATACTAGCACATGGTTGCTTGATCTTTAAGCTTATGCACAATAATGAACAAACAAAAAGAAAATAAACACTAGCTAATGTATGTTACAGTCTAATTAAAATTAAAGAAGCAAATGGCAACAACCTCTGCATTGCAGTCCTTAGTTGAGTAATTTTTGTTTCTGCCTCTGATGCTTGCTTCAACCTTTCTTCACTGACTCTGTTGGCCTCTTCATATTTTTTCTCTGTTTCGCCAATTTTATTTTCTAGAGAACTTACCAGTGCCTACAATTCACCACAAAGAAGCAATAATCAGGCAGCTAAACAAGCTATTTTTCTTTTTTTCCACAATACACAAGCTTTTCATTAAGATATTGAAAAAGAAGCAAAAGCTTTGGATACAAGTTCCCTATGGAGAATTTTTAAAATAAACAACAATTCTCCCCCAAGGAAAGAGACAAACAAAAGCATAAATGGAAAAAGAAAAAAAAAAAACTATCAGAAATAAAGATAGCAGAAAACTTAAGCAAAGATAAAATAGCTGTCAAATAATTTGTGGAAAGAAAACGAGCTAATTTATATTTGAAATAAATGTTGTTGAGAAATCATACACATTATACAGAAGTCTGCATGTATGATACAAGTTAGACATACTAAACATCTTACCTTGAGCTTTTCGTTTTCACTGGAAATTTTCTCAATCATTGCATTATCAACAACGGGAACCTCCTTCATAATCGGAATAATATCTGCAGCTTTCTTTGCAGCTTCACGTTCCTTGTCAAACATTGCTTTTGTTTCTTTCAACTGAAGCTGCATATCTTGCAATGCAGATTTTAGCTTCTCATTTTCTTGTGTTTTAGCTTCTTCCAAGTCAGCCTGGAGATATTTGCTCATTAGACTATAGTAGAAAAGTGATACAGTCTAAGATCAAAGGAGATAAATCTCAAAGAACTCTTCGACGAATCTCTATTAGAAATTTAGAAGATCAAAGAATATTCGAACACACAGAATAAACCCTTATTTATCAAAAAAGATTTAAGCTAACTAATCCATGTAAACCAACTAGCGAACAACAAACTTAAACAAAATTAGAAAACAACTCCTAAGTACGCTACACATTCTACAAAATCAAATAAGCTCAGGGACATGCACACACATTTGTGTTTCTATCTATTAGCATAATACTTCATACTTTCTTGTCCAAATCCACATAAGTGCACATTTAAGGCTTCATACTTCCCGTTACAGGTGAGGCCATATGATCACCTTGATAAAAGAAGGCATACTAGGAAGAGTGCAGCCAGAAAAAATATGTAGTAAGACCAAAAAATAAAAAAAAAAGAACCAAATTCTTTGGCAAGGTGAAAACTATTTTTTGCTGCAGTATCCAAAACTAAATGCTTAGACTGAATTGTGCATTATAAAGTCCATTTGATAACTTGCAATTTATGCTCGACGAGAATGCTTTTTTGCCAAGCTTCGAGTTTTCAGACATGTTGATCACAATTTATGTAGATGAACCAGTGGATACAAAGTTTAAAAAAAGTATACTAAGATTTGAACCGAGTGTAACAAGAATACCCGATCAATGTCAAAAACACATAATCTGTGGCTATTTAATCATGCTTACCCTCATGCGCTTCTCCAACTGCAGTCTCCATGTTAATTCTTCAACTTGCTTTTCCAATTTATTTTTGGCAGCTTGAAGAGCTCCTGTTTCCCTTGCAGCCTACAATAAAAGAACATTAAACGCCACAAAACTCAAACTTCATATAACTGAAAACTTCAGAAAATAATAATAATAATAATAGTGACTGATAAACTACAAACTAATTCTAAATGGACTTTTCTTGAAGTATGGAGTAACAAATTAGTGAGAGTGAGCGTTAATGAAGCCAAAATCTCTAATGATGTACATTCTAGTTGCATCAGTGATCCGCCTATGGGATATCCATTCACAGACATTTATTCAGGCATTCACAGACGTTTTTTTTCATGTTTTTTTTTTCAAAAATCATTCACAGACAAATATCCACTATTATTCAAGGAGAATATACAGAGAAACGAATGATAGAGATTCCTCTGCCAGAGAAGAACCAATAAGGCTCTCAGCAAATAATGCTCTTTCCATGGTCAATTAGATCACCATTTTCTTAAACTCAGCAAGAACCGATGAGAATGCAAAGATTCAATTAGCTAGAATTAAAAAGGTAATACGGTGTCAAATTGAAGATATAACATTCTTGCCCAACCTATAACAATTAACAGTCAGACAAGATGATGACCAAATCCCAGCAGTGCCATTTTTTTGGAAATGATAAGGATTATTGGTCAGAAGAAATAAGACAACACGAAAGGACAAGGTGATCTCACCATCTTCAGTTTTCGTAGTTCCATACGAGCAAGTTTTCCTCTCCATGCAGACTGAGTGGTGATTGCTGCTTTCCTTAACCTCTTATAGTGCAGTTGAGCCAAATATCTACGACAATAGCTCTGTAGAACAGGAAAAAAGAAATCTTCTCAGCCACAGAAAGACAAATGCGTTTTTTTAGAACTATGCTTCGTCATGAGCTATTTAGAAAACTCAATAGGGTATGTAAAAAGATAGAATTTGTAAAGATATTTACAGCTTGTGTATACAATCAAACAAATTCAAGATTCATATTTGAAAGTTCATGTAATAGGTTCTTTTGCAAAATATGAAAGATAAAATTTAAACCTGGATAATAATTGCTGCTTTAGACCGCCTTCTAAACCGTAGCTCATTGCGAGAAGCCATTCCACGCATTCCAGTTTGAATGGAAATAGCTGAAGAGTACTTTTCTTTGTAAGCTTTCCTGCAGAGATGCATGCGCAAATTCCTTTGAATCACTATAGAAGAAGCTTCTCTCCTCTTGACCTCAAATACATGTCGAGCAAGTTGTCCTATAACCAACATAGATTGAAACTCAGCAATTCTTGCCTGACAGTGAATTACTTATAAAAGTAGGTCCTGTAGATAAAAAATGTGTTGGAACATAATTTATTACCTCTACATGCAGATTGTAGATGTATTGCTGACCTCCGAAGCAATATAAAACTTCTACGTGCCAAATAAGAACGAACTTTTCGCTGAATAATACTTGCTGATCTCCCTAAGATCTCTGTCCTGAGTGCATCAAGTTCAGCCATCTGACCAGCTCTAAGAAAGACCTTTGTCTTACCGATCTGCCAGAATATGTTAAAATTGCAATGCAACACACACACAGTTTATACTTCGTTGAGAAGAAATTGAGCACACATCCAACTTACAAAAAAAAATGTATGTGTCAGATGAAAATGCTTGGTATCAAATGAACTTACCCGATGCAAACTTCCCTAAACTGACTTCCAGCAGAAAAAAGAAGAAAATAACAAAAAAAAGAAATTACTCATTACCCTCAATTACTTTCGTCCCTACATTGATCCATGATAAAAACTTGTTTATTGAAGCTAATAGATTTTTCGACCAACGTGATTACATGGAAGAAATGCGTAAACCCTTTTTTTCTGGGTAAGAGAGAAATTACGTTTAAAATTTAACGTATATGCAAAGAATGGGTACCTTTTTTTTCATTTGGTAAACCCAAAAATTCATCCTGGAGATAGTTTAAAAAAATAAAGAAACCAAAGCTTTTAGCTGCTAGGGAAAATGTCAAATAAAGAAAATGTAAGCCAGTCCATGTTTAAAACTAAGGAACTGACCAAAATCAAAAGAACAACATATATGAAAATGTTGGAACTATTGTGAAAACGAAAGTTTGAGATCAATAACCAAGTACTACTCTTCAAGCAACTGATAAAGTACTGAGAGTGAGAACAATGACGAGACCCAATTTTGATTTCATCAAACAATTACCTGGTATCCTTCAAGTCCAACCTTCTCAAGAAGCCTCTTGCAAGCAGCCACTTCATCAGAACTAACCAAATAAAATTTATACAAAGTTAGAACCACCAACCATTAGACATAATCTGCAGTTTGAAGAAAGCCAAGAATCAATTATACCTCCCATTCAAAACTTGAGGAGCAAGGAGTCCAAATCGGTCGACAAATTCATCAAATGTTTTCCTTGTTGGAAAACCAGCACAACTTATCCTAATTGCCTCCATGACTCCCTAATGTAAAGACAGTGAGCAATAACATTTACATAAAAAGTAATATTATTTGTCAAAAAATGTGAATCTAAGACTTCCAATGTGGCATATGCTTTTAGGCTGGCAAATTCCTTCATCTATAAAAAAAAGTTAGCATTTTTTCCCACTACACTGAGCGGGTACAGCAGTGGTAATCACAACCAAAGATACATTAGTCAGGGTACTTTTGAAAATGTTATTTCTGAACGAGTTAGGGTTTGTTATGAATTAGAGTTTTGTTCTATCTTAATTTTCTTTTTTGGAAACCAAAAAATCGAAGTTTCGCTTCACTATATCCGGTGTAACCACGCCCTGTGCCTAGGCTAGGCACCGAGAAACATCAAAGGAATGGAGACAAGTGAGGTGTCTACAAAAACCACCAATCAATCCAAAAGCTTAAGCTAGTGGGTTGGGTAAATTTAATTATACCAACTAACACTCCCCATCGCTTGTGGATTTCTAAATTTTAGAAATGTCCTACGAGTGGAATTACTATTAAATAGAAAGAAAACGATTTAGCAGGGATTTGAACTCAGGATCTTCTGCACCGATACCATGTTAAATTATATTAAACTACCAATCAACCCAAAACCTTAAACTGGTGGATTGGTGTAAATTTACCAAGCCGTGCAATATTCTGATAAAGCCTAATACAAATTCTACAAAGGAAAAAGATCATTTGAAGATCCTAAGAGATACAGAAGGTTAGTTGAAAAACTGAATTATCTTATAGTCACAAGACCAGACATAGCTTATTCTTAAGTGTATTGAGTCATTTATGTCCTCATATACTATGGACCATTAGGCAGCAGTTCACCAAATTATGTGTTACTTGAAGGCTGCACCTGGACGTGGGATCTTGTATATATATGTGCTTACTTTCATGAATAAGATATGACATCTATTCAGTCTCAATCTCTATTACACCATAAACTAGCAGCAGATTTGAGGGAGGGAAAACGCACATTAAAAGGTAGGGTTTCTAAGTGATTTATACACATGTAAGTAATCATCATGAAAATTTAGAAAACATTTTTAATCAGTTAAAATTAACTTTCTAGAGTTGAAAAAACAGTTCCAAACACGCTAGTAGAGTTCTTCTTCAAAGTAATGCATTAATATTTATTTGTTTTGAAAAAAATGATAGCACAAGGGCATATTCTTACCCCACATCGCAGTTGTTGTAATATATTTTTATTCTCGAATATAGCAGGCTTTAGAAGATTATTGGGCTTTACACATCGAATGTAATGGGGCTCAGTAGCACTTAGAGTTTCCAGCAGTGCTACCAATTGAAGCTGCAAAAAATAAACTCCTTATGAGCAAAAAGACTATGCTAAAATAAAATATCTTAATTCCTAAAGATAGCTCCATCAGACCTTGAAACGAGAACCTATTGATGAGAATTTTGAAGATTTGGACGATTCTTCAGCTAATGGAGGAAACAGACAGGACACAAAGGAGCATTTGGAAGCACACAAGAGCGCTTGATGTTCAGCAACAACGTAGTCTTTATTTTTGTCCAGGAATAAATCAGTCTGATAAGTGACCTGAAAATCATTTGACAAATTAAATCTAAGTGTATCAACTTCAATGATTATCACATCTATTCTATCCATGGATATGAACCAGATAAAGAAATTGTAGGATAATGTGAGTGTATTTTGGAAGAGAGCAAAGAAATACTCACATCACCAGCATAATGAGCAATTGTGAAATCACTCCGGGCTAATTTTGGTTTGCTGAAGCGTTTATGATTTTTGAATGTCTGATACAACTTTTGTGCAAATGTTTCATGAGTTGATCTGGGGAACATACTGCAAATGACAAGTACAAGCCATCTTGTTCAACGACACACTTTATTAAAAAGATTCTTCATGAACTGCACATCATAAACATAGACACGAAACAAAGAAAATGCTAACAGAAATATTACACACTTACCATGCTTCATCCAGAAGGGCAATAATACCACCAGGTTTCTGAAAGTGCAAATGATTAAGAAAAATAAGTTATAAAGATAAATTAGTAAGTGTCATGTGATGATAGGAGTAACGACTTGAAAAAAAATCACTAAGTTATTCTTGAGGAAACCAAACTTCAATTAGCAAGAATGGAAGTGCAAACATTCAAGAAAGAAAAGAATAAAGGTACCAAACTATTTTTCAGAGAAAGACAGTTGATACTTGAAGAAACCTAATATACTTTCGTTAAGAATTAAGATGAATGAGAAAAAGAAAAAGAACAAGTGCCCTGACAACCGAAGTACAAAATTTAGAAACTTTTATGAAATATTTCAGTTACCAGCATCTACAATTTTTAACAGTGTATATACAACTGCAGAAAACCAAAGTAGCTGCCTAAAAAGTTCAAGATTTCCTCCCTTTTGCTTCTCTTCCTAGCGAATCCTGTCGGTGACACACGCCTATCCTATTCCCTATCGGTGCATCATTTCTTGCACAGAGGTTACCTTCACTATGAACCCTAGCACCATTCGGCATTCACTCTTCACGGTCTTCCCGATCTCTCAACAGCCTCCGCCACTTGATCTACCTTCATCGACTTCTCACTTCCCACAACTTGCTACTTCCTCACTGGTCGAGTCCTCCCTCACCAGCGTCATCGCCCACTTCTTTTCTCCAGCCTCTCCATAGAACATCACCTTAATGTTTATCGGCCCAAAGCGACGTGAACAAGGGACTTCTGTGAGCGCGACGATATCAAATAGCAACCCTTGACAAGTTGTAGACAACCTCCTCACCACTTATCTGGCAAGCATCGGGTAATCCAGATTCAAGGGCAATAATATAAGGATTAATCCAACAACTATTTTCTATCTTCTATGGCAACATCCACTTGCAAGTCCCTTACAACAACCACTACAAGTTTCTTTATCTTTGTTTGAGAATTCACACTTCTACTGTGTATAGGCTTGTATTTACCTATTTAATCATTTGTGTTGCTCTAGTCCCATTAATGATTGATTGAGTCGATTCTTGTGATCCCATTAAAGGGACAACTAACTCAACCCATGTTGCCTAGACTATTGTCTTTTAAGCATGATGGGCCACCCATTCCTTTAATCCAGGCCAACCAAGAATTCATGCATCCCACCAAGGATTCGAAATCAACCTAATTAGGCCACTTTTTTAAGCTTCTCTCAAAGTCCATCAAGTCCAAACAGCTCCTCCTTCGTACCGACTTTTTTATTAAAAATTGGGTCTTGTCTGGATTGTTCAATTTTGGCCCAAAATGCAACAAAATCTCAAAGCAAATTTGGGCTCTATCTCCCAATTGGACATGGCTAGGGTTTATTAGGTTCTTCATCCCCACAATTTTCTTTGCAAGTGGGTGGCTCTTTGTTCGTGGATGGCATGTGTTCATCAACAGTTTATGTCGGCCTTCTTTTTATCTCTCCAAGAGATCTTCAACAGTATTATTCTAGCCATTTCCGATTCATACATATGCTTTGTATTGCTTTGTCTAAGTTTCAATTTGAAGCGTACGATTTTGATAACATTGCTTAGTAATGAACTCTTCTAGATCCATGTCAAGATCGTACGGCTCTGATACCAATTCGATAGAAACATATCGTGATATTTAATCTAGGAAGGTTTAGAAAACTTCTCATTCTCCTCAAAAAGGCAGCCTAATCCTTTAATTAATAAAATGTCTATCCATTATAAAACTCAAGCTAGTGGTTATATAGGCACCTAGCTAAACTAACTCTAACTAACTTCCTATGTAACTAATCTAGGTCTCGCCTAATGACTCTCCACAAAGAAACTTAGTGCACCCTTAATGTAAGCTTTGAGACAATAGTTATCTCGTGCCTATTTTACAATAATACAGTATTTTTTTAGTTCATTTTATAATAATATATAATTCAGTTTTTTACCAATAAATTTCTAAATACTCTCTTGGTTCTCTTGGTTCAAAATATCACATCCTCTGAAATGCTAATACATTATATATTTATATGTAATAAATAAAAAATTTCACATGGATGTGTATAAGATAAAAATGAAGTGATGACTCTCTATAAAGCCATCTCCCTCCCACCAACATCCCATAACCCCACATCCTTCTCGTGACCAATGAACTCCCCCCTAAAGCCACACTCCAGTTCTTCCATTTTCCTCCCCCCATGACTCCTTCACCCGCACTCAAGAGGTGATCGGTAATCATAAAACGGTAATCTTATTCGATTGAGGTTGATAGTCACTTTAGCGATTTACAGGTAAAGACCATTGAAACTACAAGGAATCGAGTCTTCTTTCTCGCTCTAAAATGGGGAACTTTGTACTTCTTACGTGCCCCTTTCAACTCCTTTCTCACCGCCTCACTAAATCAGAAATTTTACATTGAAGAGATATTCGCTAAACAAACCATTTGGGTGGAGAAATGCACAAACAAGAAACTTTAACAGGGATCTCCTACTATACAACAACAACGGATTAAACAAGTTATTTGTACCTGATGGGAAAGAGAAGAAAAGTTGCGATGCTTTTTTATAAGCTATTTCAAACTACACACCTACCCATTAAAAAAAAGGTGAACCCCTTCATCATCTACCTTTCAATCTTCTCTTAATCCTCTCCCTTCTCCACCCCCCCCCCCCCCCAGAAGTTAAAGAATCTTGCACAATTAAGGAAAAGCAAGAAGGAAAAAAAAACCATATTGAATCACACACTACAAACCTTTTCAATGAGATCAAGAATATCTTGATTATCAACGAAATCAATATAACTCCAATCAATTTCCTCTTTTGTGTACTCTTCTTGCTCCATCTTGAAAACATGCTGTTCGTCAAAAAATACAAGGGTTATGAGTATATCCAAAAATAATAATAAAAGCAACCAACAAATAGACCGGAAAAGAAAATAGATATGCTTCACTTTTACCTGATTGAAATGTTGCTGAAGTTTCTCGTTAGTCAAGTTGATGCAAAATTGCTCAAAACTGTAAAGTTTAAAAAGGCTTAAAAATCATATAAGAATTTTTTGAGAAAATGCTTTTGAGAAGATAATCAGCTCAATAACTCTATTTGGCATCTAGGGGCATTTTAAGAAAATAGAATTCTGACATTACTTCATAAAATTCTTATATCATTCTAAATTTAAAAAAAAAAAAATTAATTTAAATTAAAAAAAAAAAAAGTAACTTGAGATTTGTGTTTTGTTCTCAGTCTAGATGGTAAAATCTCCAAACTACTTTCTCATTTGACTAGAAGTCTAGAACAGTTTCTTTCTATAAAGCCTCTAGAAATAGTTCAATAGTTCGATAGCCTTAAAGGTCCTATAAAACGTACATATTTTATCATGCTAGATGATAATTTTTCAAAAACGTACATATTTTCTTTCATCCTTTATGCGTCCTTTAGTTTTCCGTTAAATGATAAATTTGGTGTTGCTATTCTTCCCTCTAAATTTAAGTCATGTATCAAAAATTCATTGAATTCATAATCTTTATGGCCTCTATGATAGCTAGGTGTTGAGAATGTCTTTCTTTCCAGTAGTTTAAATGAAAAGATGTATATTCTTGACCTTAAAGCTTTATAGACCCCACTTATCCTACTCTATGAGTGCAAGAACATGGGCTAAGGCAACTGCCTCAAATCTCAACTACCGTGCGAGTGTTTCACAAGTCACCTCACTTCATTGTTTCATGCTTTTTTTATAAAGACACAAACTTTCATTGAAAAAAAAAATGAAAGAACAATACAAAAGGGCAAAACAAAACAGCAAAAAAATGTAGTATAGTGCATCCAAAAATAAATTAAAAAATAAATAAACTATAAAAAGAATGTATCAAAAAAAATTATGAATACCAAACTTTCATTGGAAAAATAATTATAACATGCAAAAATAGAGCCCACAAAAAAGGAGGCAAACTACCAATGAACTTTGATCAAGAGAAATAAGACCCAACGTATAATTACAACGAAATTAAAGAAAGAACCAAACATCACTCAATGCAACCTTCCGAAAACTGTAACTAGAAAACATTTTTTAATTGGAAACAAGCATCACGTTGAAAACTTAAGTTTTCAAAGATAGGGAAACGGGAGAGATGTGGTTGACATCATGCAAAAATACTTTTGACTGGATGGAATTGTGGAAATTTAACCACGGTTTGGTTATGAAGGGATGAGCACAATTTTCAAGATAACATTCACCACACGAACGTCATTTGAAAAAACTTCCAATTCATAGCCTTAGGCCCTTTATCAGGCCTTTAGCTATCATACTTAGGAGTCAGACTAGGAACCAATTAGCATCCATGAGATTGAAGGTTCGATCTTCCACTCCACATTTATAGAAGTAAGAAAAACATACTTCCATTTTTATAATGAGTTATTCAATAAAGTGACACTTACATTTCTAGTCCAATCTTAATTTTTTTTTTTTTTTTATTATGAGAAGCCCTTTGCCTTCTCTCTTTAACAAAAATCTTGTTACTTATCCAAGAAAAGGGCATACCGGATGAGCACCTGTTTGTCTTGAAACTCTCAAATCCATAGATATCAAGCACTCCAATCAAGAACTTTGAATCAGGGTCCTGACCAATTGAATTATTAATTTTGTCCACTAGCCTGAGAAAAGTAACGGTAAACATAATTAATCAATAATATAAAATGAAGATTGCAACAAAAACTGAAGATTTTACCAAAATCGCAAAATGGCCTATATTTTCTTCCGAGAGAAGACTCACCAGTCAAACAACCTAGAGTACACAATTTTTGCCAGCGCGTCTCTACTAAGAGCTGCAGAATTAGGATCCAGCCACTTAGTGATATTTTCGTCACGAGTTACAATCACACGTTTGCAGAGAGAATCTTCCAGGGCCTTTTCATCACACCTGGATAGAAGTTCTTGTTATCAACCATTTAATGATGTTGTCATCCTTCCAAATTTTGCTTTTAAATCAAAGAAGTTGTAGACTCACATGAAAAGCTCGGCAGCAGTTCTAAGATGAAACCAAGATTTTTCATCTTTGGGAACAGAAGAATCAGCCTCCTTCCCTTTTGCAAATTCAATGTTTCCAAGATGAAGAATTGCAGCCACAACACGAAATATTCCATCCTTCGAAAGGAAGAACAAAGTAAGAGGGGTGATGATTCAAAGGTTGTACTAACAAAGTAGGGGATGAGTATTACCTGCTCGTCCGAACTTATTCCAACAACTTCCATTGCTTTTCTAGTTTCAATATATTCCTTGGCATCATCAATTCCATCCAACTCATAGCAGTTTGATTGATTTAGATAGTGGAAAGTTCTTGGGTTTTCTAATTTGTACTTCTTGACCTCCTTTAAGATTGAAAATGGAAGAGACGATGAGTCCAAAAATAAATTATACTTCTTGACACCAAAGATTTAATGGCCAAAGACTCAAAGTGACGCATTTTAAATCCAAATGCCTTTAAGAAAATGAGTTAAAATTAAAAACTAGTTGTCACCTATCTTTTTTTACGAGCAAACTTGTCATTGATGATTCAAGAGTTACAAGTATGTTAAAGAGGGTTGTAAGCTCGAGTATTTGTTGGTTCAAGTGGACAAAATTTTGTAAATTTGTTCCAAATATTTGAAGGTTCAAGGGGTTGTAAGCTCAAGTAAGTAATCAGGCGCCCATATTACCTCAGGTGGTGCAGCACAAAGCATGTAAAAGCAATGATAATTTCTCTCTGGATCGGACACCTGACAAACACGTGATCTTTCCAGCAAGTAAGTTCTGATAGCAGCTCCTGATATTCTTCCCCTTTGATCAAATTGGATCTCCACAAACTTACCAAATCGACTACAAGATTCATCAAATACCATAGACAGATGGAAGTCAGGCATATTATTTCAAGCAATGCCATTAACATTTGGAAATAAATGTTACGATGAAAGATCTATCTACCTTGAGTTGTTGTTTCGAACAGTCTTTGCATTCCCAAATGCTTCTAAAACAGGATTTGACTACAAGATAGAAGGAAAAACAAGGGTGTGGGATGGAGTTACATTTGAAAACTCAAATATCACACACCCAACATTTCCATCAAAGAATCAAGAAGATTTGAACTTTCTCACCTCCAGAACTTTCTGCTCAACAGACCTTCCCTCAGCAGCAGCTCTCCCTCCCATATAGGCAAGATAACGCATAAGCAACTTTGTACTTTCTGTCTTTCCAGCTCCACTTTCACCACTGACCAATATGGATTGACTTTTTTTCTCATTGACCATAAGTCTGCAATCAAAGTGGAAGCATTTCAAATAAACCAACTGAGGGTAGTTCTGAACTACAACTTTACAACAATAATGTGGGAAAATGCCTGTAGGCAGCATCTGCAACTGCAAATGGATGTGGACTCAGCTCACCAAACGCAGCCCCTTTATATTGTGCCATCATATAGCTATCATAGAGATGAGGTAATCTTATAAAAGGGTTCACAGCAATCAATATGTTTCCTGTATAAGTCTGGAAACACAATATTATCAAAATATGAACTTCATAAAATCTGAAAATTTCACAATTAAACCAAAAGATATATATATATATATATATATATATATATATATATATAAAATTTACCTAACATAATCGAATATGAAACGACTACTAAACACGTTAATATCAATTCTTAAACGCGAGCTTCACTGAACATGGGAAACCAATATTCTAGAGTGAATAATTTTCTTCATATACTTACATATATTTCATTGATATCATATCGCAATTTTAAATTGTGCAGCACCCCTGGTTCATGCAAGTAAGCCAACTTGGTCATATCATCCACCCCACAAGGTGGCACTTCGGAATCTTTGGGATAGACGTTAGCTGCTTTAACAACAACCTATGATGGGGAAGAGAGGAGGAAGACAGAAAAAGAAAAGATTAGCAAAATTATTCTTAGAATGTGCTTCACAGTTATTACAACTTAACAAGTCTATAAAAGAAAATTAAAAGAGATACAACCATGATAAAGTAATTTAATTAGTAGGTTTATATCCTATTTTAGTTCTTCGCTTTCATACTAATTCTATTTAAGTCCCATATACTTCCAAAATATTTATTTTATTAGGGGGGCAAAGCAACTCAATAATCATTTTAAAAAATCTTGAACCATTGAAATCTAAACCCAATCCTCTGCATGTGGCTTCAAATGTGTGTCCACAAAGATGTCTAGTTATGAAATATTATTGGGAAAGACTAAAATTGTTTTCTAAGCAAGATTAAGAAACTAAACTAAAAAATTTGAAAATTTAGAGAACAGACAAAATAGTGTAAATATTTATGGACCAGACTAGGGTTTAATCCACCATAATAATAATAATCATTACAGAGTGTGTGGTGGCTGAGGATATGAGCAGGACATTTCCAAGAACACACAGGAAGCTTTGTGTACATGTCAAGAAAAGAAAGAAAGAAAGAAAAAACTCACTGTTTTCCCTGAGGTGCATAGGACCTTAATTTCTTCGCCACGAATTTCTATAACTTTGCCCTCTATCCAAGCTTCTTCAGAATCTTCCAACCAAACAAGAGATCCAGCAACAAGACCGGTAGTAGAAGCCTGCAAGTGTCTCAGAGTAAATACATATGCACGCAAAGCAAAGTGTACATTATGCCATTGACTAATATCCTACATGAGATGGGTATATGTTCCATGTTTGAAGTATTTGTCTGTCAACTAAAATAGGGTTGGAAAAAGTGATGAATGCACATCCAGTGACAAGATCAACTGAATGAATGTAGGCTATTTTACAAGTCTCTCACTCATCGAAGTGGTTCACCACAACACGACAATCAATCAAAATATACTGGCATAGAAAATGAAAAACCTTCAAACAAACAACATATATAGAAATCTACAAAAAAAATGAAGAAAAATTCACTATCAGCAAGAATTGTCGGTAATCAAGCATTGAGCTAGAATGATGTATTGCATTGAGATCATTCTTATGACATTCGTTTCATCAAAATAGAGCAAAAGTTAACTTCGAACCTTTGTTTCTCAAAGAGTGGAGAAAAATTACTTCATGTACCAATTAAATCTTACAAAAAAAATTGGAACTCAACTCTCGGTTGGTCTCACTACTGGATGGTTCATGAATTCAAATAAGTTGAACTCTATTGACTCAATATATGAGAACACTTCAAATAGACTAAGATAGAAACAAACAAAAACAATCGATTATCAAAACTTAAGCAAATGATTATTGCATTGATTCAAACTAAAAAAACTACCGATTCCACATTAAACTCTTCTAAAGAAACCCCTGATGGGCAGAATATTCCAATCCCAGAGGCTTCCTCAGGGGCAATGTCTCCTAATATCATGAAGTAGAAATAAACAAATTCGAGATGATCAATAAGACAAGATGTGTGTCCAAGGAGTGCCTCATTTATAGAGATTTAAAATCCACAGAGTGAACGTTGTAAAATCAATCTTTGTCTTTCTGAGTGCGGTCTTGAGACAAGGACTAGTGCCTCAGATATGTAGTTGGGCGAAATTCCCATTCTTGATTATCAAAAAAATAAAAATAAAAAGAGACGTGTAGAGAACTGAATTTAAACCCAAAGAAAATGCAGTAGGAAGAGAATGTATGCTCCAATGTGAGTTATTCTTCGACTCAAGCACAGATCAGTTATCGAAGTAGTAAAGAAGAAAAGAAAAACATCAGATTAAGACACCAAACAATCAGAAGAAAGAAAAACCCCATGAAATTAAGAAACCCCATGAAGAAAATGAATCAAAACACTGAAAGAAAGTCAGAATCAAAGAGAAACAAGTACCATTCAATCAAAGACTCTGATCTGATTAAAATCTTGGGGGCTGCTTATGGATCCACCTCAAATGCGTTAAAAAAAGAGCGACCCAGTTGAGCAAATGAAGAAATTGACCAAGTTCTTGGCAAGGTTGAGCTGAGTTTCAATGGGGGGGGAGACAAAAATCCAAGCAAACCCCTCAAAAAAATGGGGAAAATGACCAAAAAAATAATGAATGAGAAGAAGACGAGAAGATGAAAAGGCTCTTAATCTTAAACCCCTTCGAGTAATCAAAAAATTTCTTTTTTTTCTTGAAGAAGAGATTGAAGTCTTCGACTGCTGAAGAAGAAGAAGATGAATTGGAAACAGAATAATAAAAGCTTTCGAGTTTAAGTTTTTTTTTCTAAATTATTAATTCCAAGTATGTTAATTTGCTTCCCTCCCACACCTTCAGGGATCTTGTCCTTTATTTTTTTAAAATTTTGATTAACCAAAAGGAAAATATATAAGAAGGGGTAATTAAGAAGTTAATTAAGGAAAGAAAATAAAACGGGCAATTGAGGGAGGAGAAATGACGTAACTACCCCTTAATTTGAGTATAATTACGGAAGAGACAATGATAGATGCGGTCGCCGGTCTGTCTGAAAATCAAAAACTTTGAAGCGGTAAACTTTGGTCGGATTTGAGTCTTAATCCAATAGAACCCTTTTGGATAATTTGACTAATTAATGAAAAATGAAGGAAAGAGAAAAAATAATAATAAAACTAAATTAATAATGGGTGAGATAAAATTCCAACAACGATCATACATGTTTTTATATATAATATTATTGCCATAGATTTTTCACTTTAAATTTGTTATAGATACTAATTATCAAAATGATTGGTGGTGCAGTAATTTTATTGTTTGGTGTAAATCAAGTTCAACATCAGCATCACGGTGTAATCAAAAATTTGTTTTGATGTAGTTTTTAAGAGTTTGGTTATATCGCTTTGTTTTTACTTTACTGGTTGGGCATAACAGATTCTGATACCATACTATAAACTGTAAATATTCGTCTCAAAACTAGTTGACAATGAGATGAGTAGGCCACTTAGTTTGTTAAATGTTAGGATGGCTACTCACTTTATCGATGTGGGATAATGAAATCTCTAACACACCCTCTCAAGAGAATACATTTCTCGAGTTCATCAATCTTGAACTATATCTCATTTTATAATATTGGTTTTATTAATTTGTAGTAATATAATTCGACACCTACATTACACGTTTAATATTAAAAACAAGTATTTAACTCTTATTTATTTAAAAATATTCGTGTCTAAGATTAGTAGTTCCCCTCTCTAAATTTGTACTAAATCCAAAATCTTAAGTATTTGTTGATGTAACTCAATTAATGCATGCTGCCTTCAAAACTAAGAACTATGAACACCTATGATAAATGTGGCAGCATCGAAGAAAAAAAAGGAAAGAAGAGAAGGACAAAAGTGGCAGCTTTTGTAAATATAAGGGCATTTTGATAAATTAAAAAATCCATCTCACAAATCAACATCAACGGCCATGATTTGCCACGCAGTTGGATAAATAATGTTTTTTCGTTTTTATTATCTCATTAAATTGTAGAATAAAGACAACTAAAATATTCGACATAGAGTTGCATTAAGGATACGGTCCGTAATACAGAAGCAACATGAACTTCATTAACTGTTTGCCACTTATCCCCTCTACTGTATACTCAAATATTCATTCCATTTTCATATGTCTGTTTAAATGGTGAAATTACAAAATTACCATCCAAATTCGAATTAGTAATCGGTTTATTATTTAATTATACATAATATTATTGTGTATTTATATCCTAATATTTCAATAATATTATAATTTAATTACTTACCTAACAAAATCGTTTGAAGGTATTCGTAGAACTAAGAAAATAGGCAGAGAAAATTAATGGTAGAATCATTCTTTTTTATTCTTTATTGCACGATATTTAAAATCATTTACAGATATAAAAATAAAACGTGGTTATCCACTTTGGTAAAATGACACTAGTCTAAATATTAGATTGGCTAAAAACATTTATTACTTATTTAAAATTTCATTAGGTAGATGATAAGCATATTTTAATCCTTGATATGAATTTATTTTTTAAATTAAGTAAAAATCAAAAAGTAAATAAAAATTAAAGTTGAGTATTATTAAAACGAGAGCAATACTCGACTCTGTCACGTTCCTGCATCAATCCCCTATCGAATCAAATTTTAGTATTATTCTTAACCACTCATTAAATTCTCTATCAAATAATTTCATCCAATTTCACATTAAACATATTAATTAATGACTACTAATATCACTCTCCAAACGCAAATAATTAGTTATTCAGTATTTAATTTTTAATTAATCCCTCCAATTTTTTTAACCAAAAACAAATAAATCAAAAATAATAAAAGTATTTTCAACATTATAAAAACAAGTAATTAATTAATTTAATTATTATAATTTTATTAGTGGTAATAACAATAATATAGAACTTTAGAGTTGGAAAGCGCGTGAGCTTTGACTTTGAGAACGAGGAGGGGCATTGTGTGAACAGCAGAAAGAAAAAAAAAAAAAAAAATGCTAGCAAGTAAAAAGCAACGGTTGAGATTAAAGATCTCGAGCTCGGTGCTAATTTAACCGTCGATTGGTAACATAATTGGACGAACATGAAAAGCTCGTTTCCAGTATCACCGCCAAGAAAAACGGGGGATATTAATTATTAATTATTAATTATTATTATCTGTTATTTTTATTTATATTAATTATTTTTCTAACAAAAGCCTACATAGAAGAAAAAGGGAAGAATTTCATTTCACGTGGTGGCTAAGAGGGAAGATAACGCGAAGACCTACTTTATCAACGCCTTTAATTATCTCATCTTGCTTACCAACCTTGTATTAGTAATTATATTTATGACTGATTTCGATTTAATTTTTTGTCGATTTTGTGTCATGTATATCGAATTCACGGATCGAATCCGTGACGTTGAAATGGAACTTAAATAACATCAAAACAATAAAATCAGTGCGTCACTATCCATTCAGTATATAAAACACGAAACAATGAAACTATTGCATCACCAAGTTATACAAATGTATATCTCATGGTTGGTGAAAGAATGGTAAAAAATACTCATTTTCATAGGTTGAATTTGTTACAAACCTTTTGAATTCGAAAATTTAAATTTAAAAATTTCTACATTCCATCATTAATGGTAATTGATTTGTAAAAATCTGTTATGTTCAAACATTTTGAGATGGTTATACATAAAATTTATAATTGATTTTGTCTTTTACATATCATAATTAATGATCGAAATAGTAGTGTCGTGTTTGTTTCATTGTTTTGTAATATTTATACGTAAGATTTGTGGTATCTTTTCGATTTATATTCTATATAATTAATTTGTGATAAAAAACCCTCGTGTATTTAAGTAATTAAGTTGTATATACATTTATTATCAATTATTATTTTTATTTAAATTTTACTTGTTGTTTGATTTTGGAAATGGTATGTTTATAATTTTAAAGTATGACTTAAAAGTAAAATAATCAAAAAATGATTATCTCCCCTCAGTCACGCTTTAAGGGGGTTTTTTTTTCTGAAAATAACATAAAGTAACCGAAAATAAGATTAAATTATCAGTATACGAGTTAACGATTTGGTGGAGCGAATGACGAAAACTCTTCCATCCAAATCCAAACATTGTCGGTGGTTAATAAATCATGAGCTAAAACATGAGCTAAGCGGTTTGCTGAACTATTGCACCCAATGAACGAGCAAAACTAAAACTACATTGATAGAACCCTAATATCCTTTTTCATAATTCTCATTTCAACTAAATTCACTTCCTTGCTAATCAATTTGGATATGATGGTTCGTGCATCTGCTATCACTATCAATTTGTGGAAACTCATCTCCAAAGTCCATTTGATAGCTTTCATAATGGTCAATGCTTCTCAAATTTCTACGTCGAACGACGGTTCTAGCGGCCTAGTCATTTCACCTATGAACTAGTACAAATGTAGTTAAAAGTAGTATTTTATTTACCCAAGCCTATGAACTTCCGATGGTTATGTTAGGATTTTTTATATTTAAGAAATTTATAATTTTATTAAATGATATATTCTATGTTTCCAACCATACTTTATTTCTTCATTCTCTAAATCATGTTATTGACCATAGTTTATATTTTAAAGTTATTATTTTCAAACTTTCAAATTTCCATTAGTTTTTACAAATATTAGACACTGAAGTAATTAAAGAAAACAAATATTAGAGTAGTAATTCAACAAAAAAAAAAAAGAAAAAAAAAAAAATCAAACTCTGGGTAAACCAGTCTCCAAAATTGAGCACGATTCACGTTCTCTTCCCACTCTCTCTAGCGGGCCTTTGTCTGGGCCTTGCTAATGGTATGTATTGAATTTCTAGCCATTTATTGGGCTCATATATGTTCGTTAGAAGCCCATTGGGCTTTTTCTGGACCTTTCCTATTATGCATGCAGCATTTATAGTTTAAAAATAAATAAAATAAAATTAACCGATAATATACACGGTGGTGATTTGTTTGAAGTTTTTAAAGATATTATAAACGAGACTTTATATTCACTTTTTAAATAGTTATACATACTAGACATTACTGCAACTTTTCATTCCAAATCAATTTTAATAATTCATAATTTATAATCACTCTAAATAATCATATAAATGTTTGACATTTTATTTGGCGAATAGTCACAAATGAATATTTACAATTTGTTATATAAAAAACATATCAAACTAATTAGTGTAATCGATCGTTTTTTTTAACTATTCATTTATGCAACATCTCTACAAAACAGAGTATCGACCATAACATTTCTAAAAAATTTCATAAACAAATTATTGTCTGATTTACATTCAAATGAATTATTATTACAACGTAAATTTATAATTATTCAAAATAGTTTTTCATTGATAATTCAAAATTACTTTTCATCGAACTACATATGTACACACGTGTAAAAAACCGTATATTTTGCATATGTGGTACATACTTTTACGTAAAAGTATTTATGTGACAGATATGATACTACAATATATGAAAATGTATAGGTTGAGTACAATGTACATGGTAGAGGAATTGTTATCTTTTAAAACTATTTAAACCGGTGAAAATAGCAATAATTCAACAATATCTGTGTACGCCTAATCACTACCAGCCCACGAGTTCAAAACCCCAAATTTTTATGTAATCTTGATAAAAAAATTATTTAAAATTGTGGTGATTTCTATTTGATTTTTTGTAGACTTTGTACCAAATCGATAACCGAATTAATATATTAGATTTTAAAAAAATTGGATCCGAACCAATATTTAGTAAAGTTCAAAACTATTGGTTCGGCTCGGTCTTGGTTCGATTTTTGATTTCGATTTCAATAAAATTTTTGATTTATTTTTTAAATTTGTTGTCTCTTACTCCATAATTTCCATTTTAATTGAATTTTCGGTTTTCATTTTGCCTATTAATTAATGTAAAAAGTATATAGAGACTGATAAACAAACATCCAGCCTCTCCTTCCATTTCTTTCACTGTACTTTCAGTTCTATCTATCCATGGCCACTCAAGGTCAAGTTATCACCTGCAAAGGTACTCTCTATACACATTTAATTCTTCTTCTCTTTGATTCAATCCCATCTGTTTTCTTTTTTGCCAGCGGCGGTGGCCTGGGAACCCAATAAGCCATTGGTGATCCAGGATGTTCAGGTGGCTCCACCGCAGGCCGGCGAGGTCCGAGTCAAGATCCTCTACACTGCTCTCTGTCACACCGATGCTTATACATGGAGCGGCAAGGTTGTTTTTCTCTTCTTTAATTTTCTAATTCCCGTATCGACTCAATTATCGGTCATTGCATGGTACCTTTCGTTTCATCGTTGATGTGTTTTTCTTTTGGGTGATTAATTGTGCGGTTCTTATTTTCGATGATTGATTGATCGAGTTCGTGATCTTTAGTGCCGTTCTTTTGGGTGTTGGAAGGGAATTATGTTCTCACTAATTTCCTTTGTTATGTCATGCTAAATTCGATGTTGTTAATATCAAGAGGTGGAAATGCTCATGAGTATCATTTTGCTAATATACAATAGGGCAGTGGACATCTTTAGGTGAAATGAGATCGGCCGTGTCGGATGTTTTGGGGCTTTTAGATAATTGGAAATCTACCAAGATTCTAGTTCTCCTGGAAAAATTCAAGTGACAATTTCATTGATGGAATGAAATAAAAAAAAGGGGAGAAAAACCCAGCCCCATACCTTTCGATATCTAAACATCATTGGTTCAAATGTCTTCCCAACATGTGAAATATTGGGCGTTGTTTATATATATGTGTGAGCGTGCGCGCGCGCACATTTTCTTTCTTCAATGTTGTTTCCTGCACGTGTAGAAACCCCAGACTTCTGAATTTTCTGATTTTCATCTCTTTTTAGGACCCAGAAGGTCTCTTCCCCTGTATTCTTGGTCACGAGGCTGCAGGGTATGTAACTTTTATTTTTAAAGTCAGATGCCAGATGTTGTGCTTTTTATTCTATATATAAATACATATACAAATTCTTTGCTTTAAGTGGCAACATGAAACCCATGAACAGGATAGTGGAGAGTATTGGTGAAGGTGTGACTGAAGTTCAGCCTGGAGACCATGTCATTCCTTGCTACCAAGCAGAATGTCGAGAATGCAAGTTTTGCAAATCTGGTAAAACAAACCTTTGTGGAAAAGTTCGTGCTGCCACTGGAGTGGGAGTAATGATGTCAGACCGGCAAAGTCGTTTCTCCATAAATGGGAAACCTATATATCACTTCATGGGCACGTCAACATTTAGTCAATACACTGTTGTTCATGATGTTAGTGTTGCAAAGATTGATCCTGCAGCTCCTTTAGATAAAGTATGCCTTCTTGGATGTGGCGTTCCCACAGGTAGCAACATGTAAAACTTTCACTTTCAAATACAAGAACAAAATGGCCGAAACTATCAACATACTTTTTTTTTCTCCCAACTTGTATTGTTAAAGTTAAATGTCAACTGGTGTTTTCTATCAGAGGGGAAAGAATTAGTCGACGTTCAATTTGTCTTTTGTTTTCTGATTCATTCATTTCTGTTCATGTAAAATAATATCGTTCAAACATATATTTTTTTTCCAACTCATAACTTATTAAATGCTTCAGCATACGGTATTTTCAGGTCTTGGGGCTGTTTGGAACACAGCAAAAGTGGAGCCGGGATCCAATGTTGCTATTTTTGGCCTGGGAACTGTAGGCCTCGCTGTAAGCTTCATATCAGACCTTCATATTCTTTGACTGTCCTTTTTCCTCTAAATCAATCTCATGCTGATTCTAATTTATCGAGAATTTCTTCAAGACTTGATGACGATTAGCCCCCCTGTTAGCTTTAAGCATTATTGATGTTGTTATACTTGGTTCGTTTCTTATTAATTTTTTTTTTGTTGTCTGTAAATATCAAAGTTCATGCTTTGCTGTCTAACCATGCCAGACAGCCTTTAGTCTTTAGGCAACATTGTGTTTGCAGTGGTTTGAATGCTGCTTGTCATTTTATCACGAACGAAAAAATATAACCCAATCTCATTCATATTTATATATATTTTTTCTTATCAGCAAAATTCTTTCTTTGGCAAATAACATCAATTTCCTTTGTTAACTTGAAATTTTCAGGTGGCAGAAGGTGCGAAAGCAGCTGGTGCCTCGCGTATTATTGGCATTGATATTGACAGCAAAAAGTTTGAAACTGGTATACATTATTTCTCACTTTTTATGCTCCATTTCTTGAATTTGTAATCTGAAGGAGGGTTGTTATTAAGTTTATTATAATCTTTGAGGTTTGTGGTTTTATTTTTTATTTTATTTCTCGTAATGGTTGAATATTGTACTTTGTAACTGTTTTGCAACTTCAATGCTTATGCATGAACACATAAACATGAAAGAAACGAGGCAGGTTCTTCTAAATTTTCCAAATAAAATTAGTTTTAATGTTGAGCTTATTTATCGTTCAAAAATCCTATTTCAAGAAAATTATTTCTCCAAAGTAATTACCCATCAGTCTAGTTGTTATTGTTAGGACTTGGAATTCGTACTTAATTGTTTGCGTAGTATAACGTGCTATATTTGAAATATATGTCCTTGTTAGCTTGCAAGGTATAATGAAAACATCCAATCAACACATACATGAACTGTGGATGAGATGTGTCAATCTGTTTTCTCTTTTATTTTCTTGTTTCTTGATTTATGAATTTTGGTAGATCCCCGCTCTCTTTCTTTGTTGATAAAATACCAACCTTTGCTTGAGATATAAGTGAATGCATACAGAGGCT
>JBBMEG010000004.1:13970026-14055206 GCA_037832605.1 Cyclanthera cordifolia | reverse complement strand
AACCACATATAACACAAGGTGGGCTACTCCTCTCATTGCCAATTGGTTTTGAGATGGATGCCCACACTTTCTAACAGTTATCAACTTTCTCAAAGGTTTCTCTTCTAAATATGCAATGGTGAGATCTCAATTCTCTCTAGGACTATTAGGCAGTTGTAGAAAAAATTCCGAAAAATTTGCACTTGGGAGAGGAATACTGTATGAAAACCATGGACACGTGAATATCGAGTGTTTTTCGGATGCGGACTGGGCAGGTTCAAAAGAAGATAAGAGGTCTACCTCAGGATATTGTGTCTTTGTGGGAGACAATTTAGTGTTATGGAAGAGTACGAAACATAATATGGTCTCTCATTCAAGTTTTGACTCATAATATAGAGTCATGACTCAATCATGTGAAATAGTGTGTTGATTCAACTACTAAATGGAATTTGAGTGAAGACTAGTGAAGTCGACCATCATTTTATCCGTGAGAAGATACAGCGGGATTTGGTTTCAACAAGTTAAGTAAAGACGAGAGAATAGTTGGGTACCAAAGTTTAAAATGTAGCCTGAATAAGTTACCTCCGTAATAAGCTAGACATGATAGACATATTTGATCCTTAAGGGGAGTGTTAGAGTTATTTGTTTAATTTACTATACTTCTAGTGTTAGGCCCATTAGGCTCGTTAGTAGCTAGGTTTACTACTGCATTCCTTATATAAAGGCATTGTCTCTATGAAATAAAATTACGGCAACTTTTGAGTCTCAATATTGTTTACACAAACCATCAAGCGTCGTCATCATCTCCTCTTCCCATACTACTCATTTATCGAGCTTTCGCTCTCCCTCTCTTCAATGAAGCCATTCAACCCTGCAAGAGTCTCTCCTTCTCACAGATACTCGCAATGTCCTCTCTTCTCGACATGGCCGACCTCAGCACAGACAAACGAGCTCGCCTCTCCTCTTCCTCAGGTTATATCTCGCCTGTGAGACACACTCGTCCTCGCTTTTATTATGGACCAGTTGATGGTTTTCCTCCATCTCTCTCCCTTCTCACCGACGGAAAACAAGGGTCACATCTCACTCAACCTCCCGATGCTCTCCGATCAGCTCACGTTTCCTTCGAGCTTCAATTGTCATGGCACCACAATCGTCTTCTCTGCTCAAACAAAGTAGCAACAAGCGACTGTGATGTAGAAACCCTAATGTTGGACTGCTTGGTTCAAATTGGCTCGTCTTCGAATCGATTGGAACAAATGGACCAATTGAATCGACTTTAAAAAACGAACTGGCTCATTACAGCGATCGGTTCCAGGATGGAGATTGTCTGATTTCTATCAATTGTCTCAGATAGATTGGATAGCATTCTTCTTCCTTTCTCTCTTTTTGCCTCATCTTGCCAGCTAGGATAGAGTAGGATTTATTCTTCTCGTTGTTAATGGCTACATGATTCCATCTCCCTCTTCCCCTTTTTACTTTTTCAATCAATGTGATATTCTTTATTTTTTCAAGGGTAGGAAAATTTGTAACTACAGTACCTTATAAAGCGGTAAATTTTTTATCACGATGAAATTATACAGATTTACTGCCGGCAGAAGCAACCCTCAAAACATTAAGTAAAAGATTGCCAACTTTTGGTGACCAAAAACAGGGGTTTCGGTATCTTTATATTGTTTAAATATAGTTTAACAAACTAAATTATTCGTATCACTTAAAAAGGTGATGTTATTCCTTCTGTACTAGCAATTTGCAAGCTGATGCTGGAGCAAATGCCAGGATTGGATTGTTTCTGTGGGTTTTCTTTGCAGTGCATAGTTAGTCTTTATGTTGATTAAGAATCTTTTAGGTTTCATTTTGTATGTAATTGTATTGATAGTTGGACAAATTTATATATTTCACGATTTATCACATGGAATTATATGTGTGTGTGCATATATTGGATCGAAATGATACTATTACGCTTACAACTGGCATGCCTATCATGTTTCAACTATGGAGACTTAGAAGAAAAGGTAGATTTTTGATAAATATATGTATTTGTTTGCTAAAGTTTAAGTGTCAACTGTCATGTGGAATTTTCTATCCAAGAAAAATAAAATAAAATAAATAGAGCTTGCTATGGTTCATTTATTTTGCTTTTCTGACTCATTCATTTTCTTTGGACTTTTGAGTAAGGGGGATCTGCACACGTAATATTTTATTTTTCAAACTCAAAATTTTTTCCAGTGCATAATTCATTGAATGCTTTTGCATACGGTAATTTCAGGTCTTGGAGCTGTTTGGAACACAGCAAAAGTAGAGCCAGGGTCCAATGTTGCTATTTTCGGCCTGGGGACTGTAGGCCTTGCTGTAAGCTTCATATCAGACCTTTCCGTTCTTTGATAGCCCCTCTTTTTCTCTAAATCCACCTCATGGTTGTTCTAATTAAGCGAAGATTTCTTAAAGACTTAATGTTTGTCAATGTTTTAAAAGGATTGAAGTGTAAACAAGCTTCAAAATTAGATCTTTTACCCTTGGATTCTTGTCAGGTATCCAATACCTTACTACTTCTAGAACCTAAGAAGCACGGATATGGACACGGACACGGCGACACGCCAATTTTGAAAAAACTAGGACACGGACACGTTTGGGATACGTTAATTTTATTTTTATATATAGTAATAATAATAACTAGACCAAATGATATGAAATCAATAAATGATTTTATTCAAAGTACTTTGATTTTTACTTTTTTTTTTCTATGCTTAAATATTTTTTAAGAAATCATTTGCTTGATGGTATTTGGAGATTTACACAAGAGAGGGGACTCGTTGGTGATTGAGTGGAAGGATGTAAGGCGACTCTTATTTTATTTAGAAAAAGAAACCTTTCATTGATTAATGGTGTGGCGAATCTTGTTGAAGATGGATTGGTGGAGAGGCAAAGCGACAAAGAGGAAGATGAACAATTCTCTTCTCTAACGTAGGCATCAATTAGATTGTTGGAAAAGTTTTCTTGGTTCAATTCAATATTATATCAGGTTAATTTTTTTTTTTTTAAGATAAAAAAATGCGAGTTTTACTTTTTAAGTGTGAGCTAATTAAAAGAAACAAAATGATCATCTTATTTGAGTTAAACAAACTATTTTTTTCAAAAAAAAGTCTTGCAAACGTGTCCTTGTCGTGTCCTAGCCGTGTCCTTGCCGTGTCCGTTATTAAATAAAAAAAAAAAAAACTGGACACTTCAATTCGCGTGTCCGAGGCGTGTTCGAGTGTGTCCGTGTCCGACACAGACACTCTGCCCAAAATGAAGTGTCCGTGCTTTATAGTCTAGAACTTCACAGAACAATACAGATACCTTACTACTTCTCGAAGTTCATAGAACAATTCCAAATACAATTGGAATTGAAATAACAGTTGAAATTTCACTATTATTTTATGGGATTTACTCATAATCCATAACATACTTCATTACATGATAAAACAAGCAAAGTGATGAATTCCTGAGCACTGGAAACCTCCCCTACAAGTTCTAAGACCTAGCCTCCAAAATAAGACCTCCTTCACCACTCCTCTCATTACATTATCTATATCCACAAGAGATTTCCTCACCATTCACTCTCTAACCAACTACTAGGGAACTTCTCAATTTGTCTAATCTAGAATATTCACTAAAATTGGGAATCCATTGAAAGGCATGGAGGTTTATAGTCAAAGCTTAAAGGTAGATGGGCCTCGTGTCATCATGTGATAGCTATACAAACATTACGGACTAATACTTTGAAAAGTAAATTATCATGGAGTGGCTTAGTGGTCAAGAGTGTCATAAGCAAATAAGAAATGGTGGGTTCAATTCATAGTAGTCACCCACCTGATAAATAATTTTGTATTAATTTGCTTGACATCCAAATGTTTGTAGGGTCAGACGGTTTATCCCATGAGAATAGTCGAAGTGCGCATAAGTTGGCTTGAACACTCTCACACACGTATATATTTATATATATGCTAACTAATGCATGTAGATATTATTACGAATTCTACTTTACCTCAGGTTTAGAATAAATGCAAAGACTAGTACTATAGAATAGGCTGATTCTATAAGTTATAATGATTTTGATGTCATGTGATACAACCTTTATTAAAAATGACAATTAATAATGATGAGCTTTCCCTCTATTAACTTTAAATATTATTCATTGTTGGTTGATATAATTAAATTTATCTTTACCCAACTTAAATTTTTAAGTTGATTGGTGAGTTAACATGGTATCAAACTAGGTCTTGTATTCAAACCTCTGTCAAGTTGTTTCATATCTGATCTTCATTTAATATCGTCTTACACTTGTTGGGCATTTTAAAATTTTCAAACCCACGGGCGAGAGGAGTCTTGGTTGGTAATAATTAAATTTTCCCTACATTTAGGTTGATTTGTGATTTAATTTAATACGATGCAACATAACTACTGTGGTTTTGCATTTTTATGATTCTTAACTAGCTTTTGTCTATATATCAAAGCTTATGAGCTCTCGGACTACCTTTTGGTTTCTAAAACATTGGTTCTTTATGAACCAAGACATATAACCTAATCCATTTCAGAGAATTTGTTTCTTTGGTCAAATAACATCAATTTCCTTGGTTATCTTAAAATTTACAGGTGGCAGAAGGTGCCAAATCAGCTGGCGCTTCACGTATCATTGGAATTGATATTGACAGCAAAAAGTTTGAAATTGGTATACCTTCATTACATTTGATGCTCTATTTTTAAAATTTATAATCTAAAGGAGAGTTCTTATAAAGCAATATCATAATCGTTGAGGTTTGAGGTTTGCGGTTTGCGGTTTTTATTTATTTCATCTATCAATTAAAAAAAGTTAGCTGTCTTCAAAAAGATTATCTGGCTTGATAGGAGCGTGGGGTCTTGAGCAAGTCTAAGTCTTTTTGGAACTCTTTTGATCACTTTTTTTTTATTAGTTTCTTTCTTGGTGTATTTTGTATGCTCCTCTCAATGCCTTTAGGTTTATAGCTTATCTTTTTTATGTGGAAATTGAAGGACCTTTTATGTAACATCCTTGCTAGTGATTTTGGTTTTTGTTTGTCATGCTCACTCTTTTGCAATTTTATTCCGTCAATGAAATCAGTTTTCCTGCAAGAACATTATTTATTTATTTTTATTTAAGTGGTAATTTATCCTAGCCTTTTTAATGCCTAGAATCTGCTATTTGGAAGATGAACATCTATTTAAACAAATTATGCTTCTCTTTATGCATGTTGAAGGTTCCATTTGATAATCATTAAACGGTTCGATAACTATTTCATTTTTAGTTTTGAAAATTAAGCCTTTTTTTAAAAAAAACTTTTTTTTTATATCAATTCTCTATAATGAGTTTGATTTTTCCTAACAAAGTATTTGAATGTTTCCCTAAGTTCTAAAAAAAAGCTTTGGTGAAGATCTATTTGTTTTTGTTTTTTGTTGTTTGTTTTTTTTAATTTTCAAAACTCTAATTAGTTTTTGAAAACATAGATAAAAAGTGAATAATCTCGACCAAGAGTTTATGGGTTCAAATCCCCAACCCCAAATGTTATAAATACTTCTTTCACCTCCTTTAAAATTTACTACTTTCACTTGTGAACTTTTCTTTTGTTTTGTTATCTACCTCTTATGAATGATGTTAAAAACTAAGTCAAGTTAAGAATACTAAAGAAAGTACTGTTTTTAGAAATTTGTTTTTATTTCTGGAATTTGGTTAAGAAATCAAATCTTTTCTCAAGAAATATGAGATCCCTTGTAACAAAATGGTGAGAAAGCAAACTCAATTTTCAAAAATCAAAACCAAATAGTTATCAAACTGAACAAAAAATAATCTTGTATGAAATGATTTGCTCTTTTTCTGATTATTTTCTAGGGGAAAGGACGCGTTTGTTATGACATTATTTTCCGATACCTTGCAGCTAAGCAATTTGGAGCAACTGAATTTGTGAACCCAAAGGAACATGACAAACCAATTCAGCAAGTCATCGTCGATCTCACAGATGGTGGTGTGGACTATAGTTTTGAGTGCATAGGGAATGTCAATGTGATGAGATCTGCTCTGGAGTGCTGCCACAAGGCTAGTGCTGTGACAAACCTTACTGACTATATAGATCATCGAATTAGCCAACATTATGAACATGCCTGATTCTTGTATGCTTCTTCTTATCAGGGCTGGGGGCAATCTGTCATTGTGGGGGTTGCAGCATCTGGCCAGGAAATATCCACGAGACCTTTCCAGTTAGTGACTGGTCGAGTCTGGAAAGGAACAGCTTTTGGTGGCTTCAAGAGTCGTTCTCAAGTGCCTTGGCTTGTTGAAAAGTACTTGAAGAAGGTATTTAGATGTTTTGTTCTAGCTTGATTGTTCAGCATTTGGTTTATGTAGGGTTATCTCTTAGAAAAATAAATTTGCAATTGTTCTTGTTTTCTGTACATACTTCACAAAAACTTCTTTAAAACTTGGTTAAGATGTTAAAGATATTTCTAGAACTGTCAAATGAAGCAGATAAACTATTAGGAACAAACATTTTTGCTTGTTGGTTAAATTATAAGTTCTTCCCATAGGAATTGTCTCTTAAGATTTGTGGACTTTCGTTTAGGGTATCGGTTTATCCCTGTATTTGAAAGGATTCTTATAACTTCATAAAATTTAAATTGTGTCAATTAGCTTAGCCTTCATGCAGCTGTAGGATGGTTAGCGTGATATGTAAGCATTTAACGGGCTTAACAACAATTAGGGGACGCTTGGACTTGTTTAAGGATAGGTAAAGTTATATTATAATAACCCAACCGTGTTTGAGCCAAGGGTTATAATAATTGGAAGATTAGCTCTTTATTACTATAATAACAACCATCTTTAAAAACCATATGCTACAAAAACTCTCTATTATAATAACTTACGCTATATGATATCATAACTTCTATTATAGCACCTCAATTCATGTCACTACATCCTACTGTAATAATCCAACATTTATAATAATCCAACCCTTGTTTTCAAGTGCACCTTAGAGGTCTATCATCACCAAATTGAAAAATTAGTATCTAGTAAAAATCTTTTGAATTATAGGGGGATAAATAGATAAGAACTCCTAAAAAAAAATGAAGCCCTTGAGACAAGGGGTGGAGCAATGATCAAAGGTTTGAGTTTTGAAGGTGTGCTCCCCTCAAGGTGTGATATTAATTTGTAGACACTTCTGGTATATCCATTCGTTCTATCTCTCGATGCCTGGTCCAGGAACAAGTGTGGCTACCCCGGGTTTTTCCGATATAAAAAATGAACCCTTTTTGAGGAAAAATGACAGAATAGACACAACTTCAAAAGTTCCATGATCAAATTTATAATTTAACATTTTTGTTTTTAACAAAAATTAACCAGGAACCTTAGATCTTTTGATTCCAAGATGCTGATTACTTATCCTATCCATGCTTGCAGGAAATCAAAGTTGATGAATACATAACCCATAATTTGACCTTGGAAGAGATCAACAAAGCCTTTGATCTGATGCACGGAGGCGATTGCCTACGCTGCGTTCTTTCCGCCCACCCCTAAGCTCAAACACCGAATATTCTATTCCTCATTATGAAAGTTAGTGAAATAATAATGCTGAAATCTGTGTGACATTTCATTTGACCATACATGTAATGTTGTTTTAGCTTAATCCTGAAAATTGATTAAATAGTATTTGATGCTAAACTATGTGATCATTTTATTGAAAGCCGGAAGTGTGTTATTATAGACTGGATCTTGAAGTTCTGTGATTCTTTTAATGCTTATCATAGAGCATGCTGCGAATTGGTCCTAAATGCACTTTCAATGTGTAACTTCTTTTCCCATGAGCAAGGTGTTCCGAGGGATATGGTGGGTCAAGATTGTAACTACACGGGTGATTGAATCATCACCTACAAACTAACTCACTCGTGTATTGTTGAAAATACAAATAAAATATTATCTTACATTGGTACTAAGAGTTAGATCATCCATTTATAACGGAGGATAAACATGAGATTTTTTGGGTGAAATAGAAAACATGAGTATTTATGTCCAAAATAGACAATAGTAATGTGAAAATTTCTTGGCCTTTTCTCATTCATTTTTTTAGAATCAATTGATCAATACATTTAAAGCAGAAAGAAGTTTTTTGAAACCAAATCTATATTATAGTATAGAGTAATTATTATTGCATTTGCCAAATGTCAATTTTAATGGTAAAAATCAAATATTTTGGAAGTTTTAAAGGCATAATTGAACTTAAAAGATTTCCTATATAAACACTTTTTTCTTGAGTTTTATATTAATCACTTTATGTGTGTATAAATGGTTAAATAGAAATCTTTGCAGTATGACAAACCACTCTTAAACTTAACACAATTACTTGATGGATACAATACATACAGAATTACATGATGTAAAACTGGTTAAAGTATCATTTTTTTTAGTTCATGTACTTGGTGTTTTATTTTCATACGTGTATTAAGTGTTAGTAAATCAGTATTTAGTGTGCGAAGAAGAGATGGAAAGGACTATAATGTCGTGAGAGTCGGTAGTGATTGCCTCTAGCTGGTTTATTATTAAATTTCATAGCAGTATTAGGAGTAATACTTTCATTAATATGCTTATGGCTGCTTGGTTTGCCTAATGTTATGAAAATTGTAATACTCTTCTTTGGCTGATCTTGATTTTGGTATTTGAATGTAGAATAGCCTCCAATGCCACAGGGATGCTTGCATACATAGTATGGAAAATCACTTATTAAAAATTTGAGTCAAATGCTTTTCAATATATTACTTTATATTAAAATATATTAAAGAATAATATTAAATTATTTATTTAGTAAACTTTTTTTCTTTTTTTTATTGGACATTTTCAAAAATTATTCTCTTCCGAAAAGGAATCGATTTTCCCTTTTCTATTTAAGGAGGCTAATTTTAAAAATATATATCAATATATCTCATTTATTGATTTAATTCTTTTAAATTGATATTTATCTAATAATAAACGTCAATTCTATAATATATCTAACTTATTATTTTTTTTAATAAATTAATGTCCAATTAATATATCTAATATATTAATTAATCATCTCTTTAATAATACCCAATGATAATTATAATATTCATCCAATAAAAATTAAAATCCATATTCTAACAATAACAATCACCTAACCCAAAGCTTTGATGCCGGTTGTTGGGAATAGAAGACAGGAGCATGCAATAAACATGGCGGAAGCATGTGATTGAAAAAAAATTGCAATAATTAATCCAATTAATAATATTCATATAAATCTATATGCAATACCCTAGGTAACTTATTTTTAAGAAATAACATACATTGAATGACATCTTATATCAATTTCGGCCGATCTTTATACTGAATAAAATCGACTATTCTCCTGGACGATCTTGAATGATCTTCTCTTATCTTTCGGGCTATGACTTTTTTGCTACATAGAGTACTTTGTGAGAAATTTTTTAAGAAGACAGGTGAAATAAATTTGTCAAAGGTGTGACTATGTAAAATTGGTAAAATGGGTTCTATCGTATCCGTGCTTGAAGATGATAAAATCAGAGAGTGAGCTTAACGTCGCGACATAAAATGGGTCTAAAAGAGAAAAGTTTAGGTATGGAAGCAATCAGGTCCATATTGAGTGTTTTGAAGAAAATGCATGAGATGAGAAGTAAACTTTTTTTCTTAGCAATTATCAATATATGCAAGGGTAGTGTATTCACCACTATAAAGAAGTCATGAATAAACTATAGATTAAGGAAGTTCCATAGCATTGTGAATCCCCTCTTATTCAAGAAGGAAAATTCGTTCCACCCTAAGGGAGGGAGTTATCTGTTTTCTTTTATTTTTTTCCGAACACTATATTCAGTAAAGCATTACAGATATAGCGTGTTCAATCAAAAAATGTTCTAAAAGATTGTTTGTGATCTTCTCAACATAAAAATTTGCTAGACTAACTAAGAGGTGTAATTCAATGTAAGTAATTAATAATCAATTAGATTAATTATTGTTAAAATTTTTGTGATTATAATAATAGTTCCGTCATGTAAATTGTATGTTCTTACTCTATAATTCTCAACGATGGAAAGCTAAGAGAAAAGAAGAAGAAATATAGGTGGATGGCGCACGAGTTGGGCACGAAGCGTAAGGAGGAGACGATCTCACTGTTTTTCCTTGGTAGAGGCGGGTGGCCGACTGGCGAATGAAGCATGATGCAGAGAGGAAGGTTTGTATTCGGATTTAGATTACCTTCTTAGGGTAAGTGAAGAGGAGGAATCTATACCCTAATTACAGTCTTTGAATTATAGAAATGTCAATACCAAAAACTTGGTGTGTGCTCAAGATTTGCAAGACGAGTCTGCTATGTTGGTCTAACCAATTTACACAAGTTTGCCATTGGATTTCTATTACTGTGTTTTCCTTATGGTTTTTTTCTTTCGTATAGTTGATAAACAGATAGGTGAAAAATGTGTGTTTAATGCTGTTTAGAAAGGTTGCCAAGAAATTCTTTATTGTGATACCGTAACAGATAGTGACGTGTTGGTTTCACTATTTTGAGGTAATTCAGTTCAACACCACGATCACAGGTTTGATTCTTAAAATCGATATTTATAAATCCCCTCAATTTGTACTAAAAAAACTATCAAGTCAAATATCTCGAGGATCTGATCCATGTTTAAGCTTGCTCATTAAAATTATGCTCAATAAAACACGAAATCAAATGCGAACATTTTAAGATTTGCAAGTAACCTAACCATGTTCCATAAGGAGCAAAAGATTGTTCTTGGTCGAGATGACATGTTGGAATAATATTGTGAATGAGGGAAGTATTTCGTACTCGTACACGTCGAGTATGTCTTCTAATTTTTCTATCATCCGTTGTTTGTCGATCTGTTATTTTTAGTTTGCTCTTCTAAAATCAATATCATAAGCATATGGTCAATCTATAAATTAGAGATATTGAATATATAGATACATTGTAAATATACACACACACAATAAATTAACAACACCAATACACCCATATCTTATATTCTAAGATCTTTATTTTTATAATTTAGGTTGTTAAATATAATTTTACTTTAATGTCAGGAAATTTTTTAAGTAATAAATAAAAAAAAGTGAATAATAATTAATGCAAGGTTGTTTATTTTGGTAACAATTATGGAAGTGAATTATGTGTATATATATTTGTTGCCAAAACCAATAATAATTGCAATGGCTTTACCTAATCAAATAGTTATGCATTGCAATTTTTTTTTTTTTGCTTTTTCATTATTCAAATGCTCTACTGATTATTTTACTCTTTTTTTTTTTTATGAAAAAGAAGATAATTTTTGCCTCTAAGAAAGTAACCAATGTCTTAACAGTTATTATTTTGTACACTTTAATCGTCAAAAACCATGTTCAAATGATTAACTTTTTTTTCTTTTATTATTTTAAAATTCATTCCAATTTTTTCAAGTTATTTTAAATTAAAATCTCTATGACTGACTTAATTAAAAAATAATAATAATAAATAAAATTATCTGCACATGCCACCAAAAAAAAAAAAAAAAAAAATTAATACTTTTATTTGTAAAATAAATTTGTGAGGCACCAACTATATAGTCAAAATGTAGAACTCCAAATGTGTAGGAGTACTAAAAAAAAGTGTACAAAAATTTACTTTTTAAAAATGTGACACAATTAATACACATTAATTTAAGGATAAATTAAAAATTTAGTCTCTATTGTTTCATGAAAGTTAGAATTTAGTCTCTATGATTTCAAAATCTAGAATTTAGTCCCTAGAGTTTGAAAAAATTTACAATTTAGTCCTTATGATTTTAAAAATTAGAATTTAGTCCCTAAGATTGAATAAAATCTAAAAAATAGTATTTCGCTTGTAATTGTTAGTAAATAAAATACATAGAAGTTAGTTATGTTTGTGTTTAATGATGAGAGTGCGAGATAAGTAATTAATTGAAAAAAAAAACATAATTCATACATCACATTTGCATATTTAATTGTCCTATATTTACGAATAAAATGAACTATTTTTTAGATTTTATCAAAGCATTGGGGCTAAATTATATTTCTTCAAACCATGGGGATTAAATTTTATATTTTTTCATATTATAGTGAATAAATTTTATATTTCTCCAAATTATATGGACTAAAGTCTAGATTTTTATACCATAGATACTAAATTCTAACTTTCATGAAATCATAGGGACTAAATTTATAATTTACTCTTAATTTAACTTAATTCAATAAATATATTTTAACATTAATTATTGAAATCTACACAAATTTTGTATATTATTGTTAAGTGAAACTTTATTTCAGGGTGAATTTTTTTTTTTTTTTTCTTCTGGTATTTTTCCTGTATAACAAAAAGAAAATGTATGAAAAGTACAATTTTGAAGAAAAAAATTATTTATAACAGAAAAATCAGTGAAACTGTGTAAAATGATAAAAATGCTCGTACATATAATCAAGTGAATTAAATGCCACAAATTAGTTTACCTATCGTAAGTAATCAATATTGAAAATAATCAATTCAGTTCATAAAACTAAGGGAAAGAAAAACAATTCTAGAAATGAAAAAAATACAAAATCTGTTTTATATGATTTTTTTTTTTAATAAAATGTTATAATTAAAATTATTGAAACAAAATTTGTGTATCTATATATTTATTTTATTTTATTATTATTTATTTTTGTACAAGGCTCTCATGCGCAATATAGTATTCTTTTTTTTAAGAGATATATTATTTTCACTTTTTAATTGGCCAAAAACTAATTCTACCGAGTACACATTATTATAGGCAAAATATTTTTTGAGATATCCGGCAAGGCTTAGAACTTCTCAAAGGATAATCGAAGCGACTTCGACTCTTGAGGAGGTCGGCCATAGAGACATTGATCCCTTGTGGGTCCGCCAAAGACCATTTCGACCCTCCTAGGGGTCGGCTAAAGGAGGCCTTGACCCTTCTGGGGTCGGCGAAATGAGGCTGAGACCCCCTAAGGGTGTGCTATAGAGGTCTTAACCCCCGAGGCTTGGCCAAGACCATTCTGGCCTCTTCAGTGGTATGCCAAAGGAGGCCTTGACATCTAGGAGTTGATCATGGCGGCCTTGATCCTCTTAGGGGTTGGTCACGACGGCCTTAATTCCCCGAGGGTTGGCCAAGGTAGGCCAAAACCCCCAAGGGGTCGGCCAAGGAGGCCTAGACCCCTCAAGGGTCGGCCAAGCTCAATTTGACCCCTCGTGGGTCGGCCAAAGGAGGCCTAGACTCCCCATGGTTGGCCAGCACCAATCTAGCCCTCCGAGGGCAGGCCAAAGTAGATTTAACCCCCCCAGGGTCGACCGTGGAGGTCATGACTCTCTCTCAGAAGTTGTTAAGTCCAATTGACGATTAGATCTGCTGATAACGACCAGGAGTTGTGTCGAGAGGGTGAAGACCCTCTTTAATAGGCGAGCCGTGGAGATAAGGACCCATAAGAATTGACTGAGACCAAAGCCGGCCTGTAAGGAGATCGATCGAGTAGGTAAAAACCCACAGGGTTGGCCATGAAGGTTAAGACTCTCACATGGACGAGTCGACCAAGTCCAAGTAACTCCTAGGACCATTGTGTCGTAGTTAACAGTGATAGAGGGTTACAACGAGAAGACCTTGATCTCCTGAGGATTAGCCGTGGAGGTTAGGACTCTTCCACAGAAGTCGACCGAGTCCAAAGTGACAACTAGATCCGCTGATAACGCCCAGGAGTTATGTCGAAAGAGCCACGACCCCTTTTAGGAGCAAGCCGTGGAGGTGAAGACATGCAAGGGTTGACCGAGACCAAATTCGACCTCCAAGAGGTTGATCGAGTTAGCCAACCCCAAGAGGGTCGGCCATGGAGATTATGTTTCTCTTGTGGACGAGTTGGCCAAGTCCAAGTAACATTTTGAAACGCTGCACCATTAGGTGTAACGTTCTGGAGTTACACCGAGAAGACTACACCCTCAAGGAGTCAATCACGGAGATGAGGACCTGTAAAGGTTGGCGGAGTTCAAGTAACCTCTGGGTTAAGCCCGTTACACCTTTAAAGGATAACGGTCAAGAGTTATGCCAATATTCATTCCCGGCTTAATGGTAGACATTTCTAATGGTTGACCATTAAGCTACCATTAAGTGAGCTGTACCGGTTACAAGTCATGTTGTTATAAGAAGATATGTCATTCTCCATTCAAATCCAAGTTTGAACTACACTAACAACCCTTGAAAGATGTAAAGGCACAACCCCGACTAGGGTCCCATCTAGGCTTATACCTTAGATGCATGATTAAAACGACATTTAAAACTTGAGACGTGACGAAGAAACACCTCATTTATTAAATAAAACGGTAATAGTTCGTAAAAATGTGCAAGTCGGTTACCCAGTTTCTAAAACCAAGGGAAAATAGTAAACAACATATAACCTGAACATGTCTCTGAAGTATAAATCTAGATAAAAACACATGTGGAAGAGGAAGACAATAAACAGACACAACATGACAGGCCCATGGTCTTCACGACTCCTGATCAGCCATCCTAGTAGAGACTGTATGTACCTGTGGATGCCCACAGAGAAAATGGTGAGTTATTTAATACAGTAAAGACCCCTACCTGGGATCAGAATAAACATTAATATAATAATACAAGATGTCAAATGATGCATGAATAATAGTGATATCGGGCTCCAATAGGGCACTGCAGTTCGGAGTCTTCTATGGAATATGATGGTGACACCAAGGTTATCTTAATGGAATATGCCACTCCCTGGCCTACAATAGATAATAATTCACACTTCCGGGGCTACCTTTACAGGGCAATGCCACTCCCGGGTCTTCAAATTGATGCTTACATGTGATCTTTCATAGATGATCTGTAAACATATATTCAATTCATTTCAATATAGTTAATTAATCCACAAGTGTATCACGATGACGTGCCAACTTATCGTGAATCAACTACTCAGTTCATCAATGCATATAATATCATACACAACATAGCTATACTATTCAGTAATCGACACAAAAATAACAGGATTCGAATAGATCATTAGGTCATTTCCATCTAATTCATTCTACACATGCTTATTATTACTCATAAAACTCCAAGCTAAGGATAAGATTCCCTTACCTTGGCCGGAAACCAGTAATTTGCCCTTATAATGCTAGAACTGCAAGTTCAGAAGGTTTCCTCAAGTTCAAAGGGCCAAAGCAGAGTTAACGAGTCAAAAAATAGCACCTAAAACTATAAAAAACAGACTCGAAGCATCGAAAATACCTGAAAAACAATATTCAGAAATTTTTCGGTGACTGGCGGCAGCGCGTGAAGTTGACGCTCAGGGGACAGCCACTGCAGGCTCGGATCGACGTGGCGCACGCTAAGAGGCAAAAATCAGGCTCGGAATGGAAACTAGCTAGGTTTGGGACTACCACAGGCTCGAGCGACCAAAACTGGAGGCTCTAGTTGTTTTACGTTCTAAAGCACTCTCTCAAATACTCTCATAAACAGTTTAAGTCAGTCGGAGGTCATGTGGCTCATAGTGTGTTTTTTTTTTTTTTGCAGACTTCTAGTTCGTGATAAAAAAAAAATTTACTGTTGAATCAGTTGACCATTATTTTTGGGATTTGTTAAAAAAATAAAAATTTAAATCTATTATTGACAACTTAGTTTTACTACCTATTATTATCACAAGAATCGGTGGTTATGAACAACCGTCTATTATTCCATTCAAAAAAAGAAAAAGTGGTCTATTATTTAAATTTGTTTTCTATTATTATAAAATACATGCATTAATCGCTATAGATGCAAGCCTCTATCTAAATCATTTATTCAAAAAAGTGAGAAGGAATTCCTCCATTATTTATTAACATTATTTAATTTTGCAACACCTGGAAGAAAGAAATTACCTACAATTTTTCATTGGTTTGAGTTTTTCAACTCAAATATCAGTTTAATTAAATTGAAATAAATCATCCAACGTTTATATCTGCTCATTTTTACTAAAAATATTTTTTATTTAAATTGCATTTCAATGTATTTATTTATTTTACAAACAAGTATTTCAAAATAGAAGAGCTGATGATACATTAATTTCATTGTTTGGTAGTAATTCAATTCAACATCAAGTCACAAGTTTGATCATGTAATTACTAAACAGGTGACAACCATAAATTAAACTCATAATTTTTTAGTTTCATCAATAACCACAAACTATGATATTTTTTGGTAGAAAATTATGTTTTATATATATAGCGAAAAGTTATTTTCAAATGTCAAAAGACCTTCAGACTTTTAAATTAATGTTTTCTTTTTTTTAACTTTCAATCTAAGTGTCTGGTAAATTCTTAAACTCGAGATAAAAAATATCAAAAAATCACAACAAATGCCAAATTAGGGCCAAAAACTCATCAAGCACGTGTAATTTTTTATATAAACTTGTAAACTTTAATTTGTGTATATATATATTATTAAAAGAATGTGAATTACATTAGGACTTAACTTTTGTGAGTGATGGCCCCTCTAATCTCTTCATATACATCTGCCCTGCTTTGCTTTAGGTTAGTTGAGAATTAAACTTTAAAGTAAAGCTCATCTATAAATTTGATCTTTTAATTTCAGCTTTTATGAATGTGAAAAACATGTTAAGTAAAATTAGAGACAAACTAAAATTTAGTCAAAAATAAATAATTCAAAATTCAAAATTTCAGCCAACCTCATTTTTCAACAAAGGTGTGCCGGATGAATTTTGAAAGAATATATATTTATATATTCCAAAAACAAGAGGAATTACAAATATAATAAATATTTCAAATTCATTATTCGAATAATTATAAATGCATTTATAGTAATTCTTAAAATTTGTAAACATACTTTAAAAGTACAATATAGAAACTTTTTTCCAACCGTATCAAAAAAATAAAATAAAATAAAAGGGTAAACTATGAAGTTAGTTTTCAAAATTTTAAATACTATGATCGATTTGTAGCTCATAAACTTTTTTAATGTTTAGGTTAGTCAATATGAGACTATAAATTAATGTCACGTATAGAAAGCGAATCTGAGATTTTGAAAAGAACATATTTTCAAAACTCTAAGTCATCAACCAACCACATCATCTATTGAGACTCCAATGTGTCCCATTTTTTTTCTACTTTATATTAATTCAACTATTCGTTTTAATCGTTTCAAAAAAAGAAATTAATGATTATATTTGGATAACAATGAAAATCAAATAAAAACACATTGGTAAAAAAAAAAACTTTAAAATGTAATAGAAACAAAAACAAAATACTTTTGGAAAGTTAGGCGATAATTTTGAAAACAACCTTAAATTTTTAGTTTTTATATTAACTTTTCATAATTAATATATAAAACTCTAATATCTAAACAAATACCTATTAATATTTAAATATTAAATATAACAGATTTATTGAATATCTATCATCAATATTTATTTCAAATATTTCTATCACAAAGTACATAAAAGTTGAGGCACCATTTGATAAATTTTAGGAGACATGATTTTGATACCATAATAAATTGTGAAACGTTGTTTTGATATTATGATAAATTATTAGAAATAAATAAAATATTTTGATTTTCTATTAATTTTTTATAAATATATATAATACATATAATTTAAAAATTTAAAAATCTCCTAACATAACTACTAATAATATTTATATATTTATTATTCATAACATTCATGAAATCACTTTGGGGCTGTTTGTGGTGGGGGCTGGGTTGGGGAGAGTTTTCAATCTGGTGTTTGGGTGTAGCCCAACCCGGCGCGTGAGGCCCATGAACTCTTAAAATGAATGAAATATTGTTTACTAACTGATCTATTTAACTTATTTATTTATAAATTGTGTAAATTTTATTTATGTGTATTTATTTTACTTTCAATATTTACCAGGTATTTTTTTCAATATATCTTGTTATTTAAATAATATTTGTAATTATATATATATATATATATATTATTATAAATATGTATTTGATTTTTTTGATTATTGTTTGTTTCATTTATTATTTTACTTTAATTGATAATCAAAAAAATATGTTTCTTATATTTTTCATATTAATTTTCAAACTGTAGTTAATAAATTTGAAAAATAAAATCATTTTTTATATCACGTTCTTTAACAATATTTGTAATTGTTTTGATCATCTAAGCGGTAATAAATTTTAAAATTTTTATAAATAATAACAAGCTATAAATAAAATTTAAATAAGTTATTTTGTAAATAAAGACAAAAAAATTTATTTAATTAAACAAGAAATGAAAACTTTAAAAGTGTGATTATTTTTTTAAAACTTGAAAAATATCATTTTATGAAATATTCAATTAAAAATATTATATTAATCATTTTAATTTTTTTATAAAAAATAATTTCATCTTATCACATCAACTTTTATCTCATTCCAACTCACCACTTCAAACACTAACTTACTAACCGTTTTCATCGTAACTTTTCACCTAACCATCAACTTTCTAACCCTTATCATTTCAATCCACTCTATTCAAACGCGCTCTTTATGGTGAAGAGGAAGTGATATTATTAATTATTAATATTATTAGTTTTCTATTATTTTATTAAAAAAAAAATGAGGTTAGGATTTAAATTCTTGTCGGTACAAAATTAACAGTGAAAGAATTTAAGAATGTTGGAAGACGTGTTTGAGCAGTGTGAAAGAGGGAAAATGGAAAGAAAAATAAGAATGTGGGTTGTAATGAAAGACCAAAATTCAAGATTTTTATTTATTTATTTTATTTTATTTTATTTTATTTTTGAGGTTAGAAGATAGGGTGTTAGGAATAAGGCATTGCCTTCTTTTCAACATCAACTAAAGGTCAGGTCACAATCGTTTCTTCCGATAAATTGTTCCCTTGATTTGTATTAAAAGAATAAAGGATTTTTTTTAAAATTTTTTTAATACCATTGGAAAATTAAAAAGGAAGTTTATATCCTAAAATTTACATTCCTCCAAAAAAAAAAAAATTATTGTAACCATATTCAAAACGCATTCAAAAAAATATAAAAGTACATTAGTATCATTTAAGTAACTATCATTCAAAAATACCTCCAACCTTCCATGTCAACCACGATCTTCAACGTTACCGGCGTCGAACTCTACCTCGCTATTCACAGTCGTTGTCGAACTCGCCGTTGACCACCGCCATTGACGGTAGTCGTCGAACGTGTGTCGTTCACCTCCGTCGCCGCTGAACGGGCTCTTCGCCGTCGTCGCCGAATGGGTTCTTCACCGCCGCCGCCCAACGCCGTCGAGGGTTGGTAACTTCTGCAACTCAAAGTTCAAAGTTGCAGGAATAACTTGCTGACGGCTATGTTTAATAAGAAAGAAACCCTAAATTGAATGTGGTTTTATTTACAAAAATGCCATTAATGAATGTATTATTTAGGTATTATATGATCATTAAGGTATTTTATATGTATTTGTATAATATTGTGTTTATTAATCCACCAATTAGTATTATATTATACTATAATAATATATTAGAAACGTCAAAAAATTTAATTATCACACATCTCAGGTGTATTACTAATACATTATAACACTTACAATCTAATCTGAATTGTATGACTATTGTATTAATATGGTATAATCATCCAGGTAATATATAATCAATGTAATACAATATCAACTATCGATATTATAAAAGTAACAAAAAAGTATTTTATATTTTTCGGCCGTTCGCTGCCATATTTTCTGACCGTTCGCTGCCATATTTTCTGACCGTTCGCTGCCATATTTTTCGGTCGTTCGCGGCCATCTTCTCCGGTCGTTTGTGGCCATCTACTCGTTTACGTTCGCGGTCATCGTCTCCGGCCGTTCGCGGCCTTCTTCTCCGGCCAATCGCAACAATCTTCTACGGTTGTGGCGGTCATCTTCTCCGATTTGTGTGTTCGGAAGAAAAAAAAAATTTAGGGCTTGAGGTTGAAGAAATTGGCATTTAGGGATTATTAAAAATATAAAAATCCATTTGAATACCTTTGCAATTAAAATCAATTTGGGATGAATATGTAATAATTATATTTAAATTGAATATCATGTTAAATACTCAATTAAAAATATAGAGTTTCAAATCTATTGAATATTTATATTTATTTTGTTTTATTTTCACTTAAAAAAATACATTTAAGTTGATATCAAAATAATCTCTGAATTAATATATTCGAATTTAAAAAATAGTTTAATTATAATTTAATTTTACTATGTAAATAACTTTTTTTCAGTTTTAAAAAAAATTGAACAAAACCAAATTGAAAATTTAGGAAATAAATTGATTTCAAAATGTATATATTTTTACTAAAAATGGAAATTTTAAGAAAATATTGAATTTATTCGGAACTTGGCAAGGTGTAAATATTCTTACCCTATGTTTTGTATTGAAAAGAAAAAAAGGTGACCATATACTTTTAATTTTGTTAAAAAGTACCTTATAATTGTCTGTTGTTTTTTTATTACAGGTTAGATGTTGAAAAATGGCCAACTTGGATCATTGGTACAATTTATTTATCGATGACGAATTTGCCTACAAAACAACAAAAATTAGGCACACCGGTGTGGTGTGAGTTACAGGACCTCTGATGCCTAAGTCAGTAAGGTATTTTGAGAGAGTTTAGAGAGAGCTTGAGATTTTACAATTCGCTTGCAAGGATTATCAGCGTGTTTCAGCTTAACCCATCTTGCCTTCACATGGAGGATGACTTGACGTTTTATAGCAGTCGGACTCATAACTGTTGCAGCCCACTTAATGTTGGCTTAATGGTCAGTCGTTTATAATGTCAGCCATTAAGCTAGGAATGAATACTGGCGTAACCTCTGATCGTTACACTTGAGAGGTGTAACGGTCTTGTCTCGGGGGTTACTTGGACTCGGCCAATCTTTTCAGGTCTTCACCTCCACGGCCGACCCCTTAATGGTGTGGCCTTCGCGGTGTAACTCCAGGACGTTACTCCTTAGGGGTGGAAATCCAATTTACGGGTTACTCTTCAAATTTTGACTACAAAATAAATCCTAAAAATGAAGAGTGGAAGTAAATATTATAGACAAAATATTTCTTGAAATAACCGTCAAGGCCTAGCTACTTGGGGTAGTATGATCACTAATCCCCATTTCAAGAAGGCGACATAATTTGTCGCATCCTCCACGGTCTCTAAATGACGACATCTAACATAATCTATCTAAAACACTACATGTTCGATCTTATTTGATCAATACAGCATGCTCATTAACCATAACAATCATCTTAGCATGATACAACATAAACATGAGAGACTGACTCACATGCTTTTTTTTTCTTCTTTTTTTTTACATAACACTAAATAAAATTAAAAAAAAAAAAAAAAAATTCTATTGATTTTCTAGCTTGCTCTAATCAATAGAATTTTTTTTTTTTTTTTAATCTTACATATCACTATTTATTTTTTAAGCTTAAGTTAAGCAATCATTTTCTTTTGCAATACTCCATAATATTAAGTGTGTTTACTTTTTTTCTAAACAAATAAAGGAGAAAATTGCACAAACCACCCTTCAAATTTTTACATGTGTGGTGAGGGTAGAGTTATCATATATAATTTTTCTTTTTTTATTAATAAAGAATATATATTATGTCACTCCATTGTTACTAAGAAACTTACACGAAAAAAAAATAAAACTCCATCGTCAAATGAAACCAGTGTTCATTACCATTCAGTATAATTGAGGGTTCTATTTGTAAATATCTTAGAAGTAGAAAAAGGTAGGGTTGAAGTTGCACAAACTTACAGAATGTATTTTCGGTCCAATTGAAGCTACTGCATTCTCTGAGTTTTGCCAAAACAACATTGGTGCCTTCAAATCTATCTTCTTCACTGTCACCATGTTTTCTAACTAATCAGTGGTTCATAGATTTATTTGTTAAGTTTTGTGTGACTCTACATCATCTAACTTGAGTTAATTAAATGTAACCTTGGTTAAATGTTGGGTTAGGTCAAATTAGGTTTAAGCCTTGTAAGCATATATAAGACATCATTTTGGTGTTTTCTTCCTTAGAGAGAGTTTAGACACCAATTTTGTACATTTGATAGAGTTTGATTGTGGCTTTGACATTTGAATAAAGATCATCTCAAGAATTTGGATTGTGGATGTATGGCTAGTTCCCGAACCACGTTAATTCTGGTGTTGCTCTCTTCATCCCTTTCTTCTATTATTTGATTCATCTCATTTATGTTTTCAATTTGTTTTTTTTTCTCTCAATTGGATGTAAATTCTGAAAGTTGGTTCAACAATTTGGTATCAGAGCCAAGTCAAAGCTCCTGCTGTGATTTACTGTTTTTATTCTTCTGTTTTTATTTTGATTTGGAGTTTGATCGAAGATCCAGTTGATATTAAGGAAATTGATTTGGAATTTTGTTTGAAGCATTTGGCCATAAATTTTGTTCTTCATCAATCAGTGAATTCTTCAAGTTAGGCAGTCATAATATTATCCGTAAAGAGTTTTTTTTACTCATTATTGAAATTGGTGAAGTTAGTAAACCACTTTTGAAATTTAATTGCAAATTGAATTGCCATTTATGCAAGAATTTACGAGCTGCAGCTTGAATTGTGAATATAATAGTTGATTTTGATATAATCTGAGATATTGGCCACAATTTTAAATGTGTTGCTGGAGTTATTTTGTTGTAATTTTGATATCATTCGTTTGGTTATTGGATTAATATTTGTTAGATTTAAAAATTTCAAGACCACATAATTTTGTGATATACTCTGTGATTTGGGTATATTGTGATTGGTTGAAGTTAATATCATTGAATTTGATAAATTTGGAGCTTTTTTTAGATTCAGTTGATTGTCGGAAATTTGAGAATTAATTTGCAATTTTGACTTCCTTTGGTTATTGGCTGAACATTTGGTATTTTTTGGTAAATTTTGAATATTTATAGTTGGTATTGTTTTTTGTTGAGTAACTCGTCAATTTTTCTTAATTAATTATTTCTCCTGAAATTGTAATAATTTGCTAAATATGACAACTAGATTTGTACTTGATAAATTTGATGGAAATGGAGATTTCGGGTTATGGAAAAGGAAAATGAGAGCCTTGTTAGTTCAACAAAAGGTTGCAAGAGCCTTAGACAATCCACCGAAATGGCCACTGACTATGACTGAAGATGAGAAATTAGAGGCATCTGAGATAGCTTACAGTACGATAATCATTCATTTATCTGATAATGTCCTTAGAAGAGTCAGTAACATAGACAACGTGGCTACTTTATGGGCCAAATTAGAGGAGTTTTACATGTCTAAATCTCTGAGCAATAAAATTTACCTGAGGAGAGATTGAAGAAAACATTGACGAGTTCAATAAAATTTGTGGTGACCTGGCCAATACAGGAGAGAAGTTTGATGCTGAAAATCAAGCTATAATTCTCCTCAATTCGCTACCCGAAAAATACAAAGAATGAAATCAATCATTAAGTATGGTCAATATACGTAATCTCTAGACATGGTCATGTACACTTTAAGATCTAGGGATTTAGAGATGAAAATTGAGAGGAAAGATTCTGAGGCCCTATTTGTGAAGAGTAAATCTTCAAACGGTCAGAGTAGTAAGTCAAGGGAGCTCTAAATTTGTAAAGAATAAGGAGTCAATTGAACAAAAAAAAAAACTTGTTATTACTACAAAGAAGAAGGACACATTAAATATAATTGTCCTATTTTAAAGAGGAAGAGTAAGCTACCTGTTAGGATAGCAAATGATGATTCAGCTAACCTCCTTGAAGATTATGATTCGACCGAGGTGCTTATGGCCGTAAATTATGAAAATTTTGATAATTTTGAAAATTCTGATAATTTGTGGATTATGGACTCGGGTTGTTCATTTCATATGCCCTCCTATAAGCACAATTTTGAAAATTTGAAAATTATTGACACTGGCAAAGTGTGTTTGGAAAATAACTATCAATGTGAGATTAAGGTTCTGTTCGGTTTAGGATGGATGACGGTTCTATCAAGATTCTAGCTGATGTGAAATTTGTTCCAAGTCTTAAGCGAAACCTTATCTCGTTAGGAACTTTTGATGTTGCTGGATATGACTTCTCTTTTCGTAATGGATTAATGTCTGCCAGTAAAAATGATAAAATTAAAATGTCTGGGAAGCTTAAAAATAGATTATATATTCTACAATGAAAAACGTTTCAGTACGAGAAAGAAGTAACTTCTGATTTGAGTTTAAAGTCTCATTTGGAAATTAGGAAATGTTCTTCGCCTAAAATTGATTATGTTGTTGCCACGCAGTTCTGTTTTGAGAATGAATTACTTGGTACATATTTGACCAATGCTTCTGCTTATGCATCTTGTGATTCTTGAGTTAAGCCTTATGTGCTTGTTAGTGACATTGCATGTTTTGATCCTATCTCTGTTGCTCTTGAACCAAAGGATGTTTCTACTATTTTAGAGGGTAACGTTCAGTTGTTCGATAGGGATATGGTTTCTCTGAAGAATATTGGTAATTGTATGTTTGTGGTGAGACCTGACATTTGTGAGCCTATTGCTTGTAAATAGTCGTTTTTAACTAAGTCTGCTTAGGAGGGTAATGTATATCCTTGTTTTGATGCAAATTCTTTTGCTTGTGGTTACATACAAGAAGAGGGGATAGATGTTCTTTCTCCATTTGTATTCTTGTATGGAACCACATCTGAGGACTTTTATTGCATACAATCATATTGGCAATATTATGAGCATTTGGATTCTTCCATGTTTGATTATTGTCTTGCAAGAAATATGTTTGGTTAGTGTAATTTCAGTAAAACTACTTGTGCAAATTTCATCATTCTGCTTTTGTTAAGTGTAGATGATTTTTTGATTGCATTTAGTAGTTTTGATGAAGTTATGAAATTTGAAGATTTCTTGGATTGTTGGTTTGATATGGAAGAGATTTGTTGTGTGTTAGGAGCATTGTGTTTGTGTGCATTTTGATTGCTTTCCGTTTTGAGGATTGTATAGTTTGTAAGTTTGTTTCAGCAGTGACATGAAATTTGTAGTTTGATATATTGTGATGCAGCATTTGGGCATTCAGTTTTGGTATTGACTAGGTTTTCTGACGGTCTTTTGTTTGCTGAATGTATAGTTTGGAGAGTTGATTTGTTCTGCAGGCATCTTGACTCAGTTTGTGCTGCTTATGTCGCTTGGAGGGGATCTCTCTCATTTGATTATGTTTCATGTTATTTTGGCAACATTATGTTTGAAATCTTTGTTCTGATTCATTGTTTTCCAGTTATGTTATTTATGAGAACAGGTTTAGGTTGCAGTTAGTGGATTCAGTTCACCGTTCTGCTTAAGTTTTGACATTATGATCAAGTTCTGAGGTTTTGAAGTCCATTCTGATTTGCTTGTGTCGAGCAAAGTTCTGATCCATTTTTACCTGGAGTTATGATGTTTTGGTGATTGTGAAATTATGTTCGAGATGTAACTTCTTTGTCGTTATGATGTATTCGTCAAGAGGGTAATTTGTTAATTAGTTTTGTGTGACTCTACATCATCTAAATTGGGTTAATTAAATGTAACCTTGGTTAAATGTTGGGTTAGGCCAAATTAGGTTTAAGCCTTGTAAGCCTATATAAGGAATCATTTGGATGTTTTCTTCCATAGAGAGAGTTTAGACACCAATTTTGTACCTTTGATAGAGTTCGATTGTGGCTTTGACATTTGAATAAAGATCATCTCAATAATTTGGATTGTGGATGTAGTGCTAGTTCCCGAACCATGTTAATTCCGGTGTTGCTTTCTCCATCCCTTTCTTCTATTATTTGATTCATCTCATTTATGTTTTCAATTTGTTTTGTTTTTCTCTTTGGATGTAAATTCTGAAATTTGGTTCAACAATTTATTTAGAGTTCCAGCCATACATTCACTTACACACCGAGGCCTTTTCATCGCACATGCTCCATTACCGAACTGCGAGCCATCTCCATTTGACGGGCTGCAACAAAATTATCCAAAAAATTCTTTCAAATAAAATAAAACTTATGGCTCATTTCATGATTATTTAAAAAAAAATTCTTTTTCAATTTTAAATCCATCCTTGGAATTCAGATCTAGAAATTAGAAAGCTAAAATTGTTTGATATATATATATTTATATACTTTTTGTTTAGATTCACCTAGAATATAAAATCATATATAAAGAATTTAAGTAAATATATAAGTTAAAATTAAAAATAAATAAAAATAAAATAACAAGCCTAAATTATGTAACTTTAATCATATTTACAGCAACTAACTCGAGGTGATTAATGTTTTGTCTATTATTTTCTCAACTGTGTGCCTTCACGAAAAAAAATTAAATTAAATATGTAACTTCAAATTGCTTATAATTTTGAATAATGTAATAAAAATGGTATTGAGTATTTCAAATACTCATGCTTGTCACGATTTCAAATCTCCACCCTAAGTTGTTATGAGATTTAAAAAAAAAAAACTCAAATGAAACCATTTAACAAAACTAATGTTAGTCAGATACTTATATTGATAAATTATGTGGATTGGTACTAGATAGACGAGTGAGTCGTAAAATTCGGGAACTATAAAAACAACTCCAGGATTAAAAAAACGAATAAGAATTGTTTTAACAAATAATAATATATTGGATACAAAATTGATAGTTCAAAGACATGTTAAATGAATTATAAGACAACATAATGCTCATTGCATTCGTGGGGATGTAGTTTTATTTTTTATTTTTTATATTTATTTTTTGCGTAAGTTTCTTAGTAACAATGGAGTAAAATAATACATATTCTTTATTAATTAAAAAAATATATATATGACAAGTCTACCCACATCATACATGTGGAAATCCTTCAAATTTAGTAAAATAGATTAATTGCAACACTCATCAAACTTTGAGGGACGAAATTGCTCAAATTAAAAGTTTAGATGATTAATGATTACAAACACATACTTTAGGGGTGTTTTGTGCAATTTTTTCTAAAAAAAAAACTCAAATGACACTAAAAATATGTAAGGCTCTTCCACAAATTAACCACACTTTTTTTTTTTCGAGTACAAATTAACCGTATTAATTTGCTTACACTTCAAAGAATATCGTCCTCGGAAAACGGGAGGACAAAGTCTGAACTCTTGTTTTTTAGTTAAGTTTAAGTTTGTCGAGAATAATATTCTACAACGAGCAATTCATTTGTTTTCAAATTGACCCATTTACTATTTTTTATTTGATTGACTAATTCTTTATATTTATAATGACAGAAGAGTCCCATGTTTTGATAATCCCTCGGGGGATGAATCAACATAATTTTGAATAGGTGTTCTCAATTTTTTTTCCTCCTTTGCTCTAATAACATCTTGGAGTTTGTAACGTGAGTAGTAATGTCTTCTATATAATATTTGTTGTCCATTTCCGAATTTGTACAAAAAAAAACTACTGAAATTAAATGGTTGAATATTTATTAGTTTACCAAAATGATTACTCTCCAATTACTACATGAATAGATTTTTGTAAAAATAGAGTTTTTTTTTTTATAGAAAAAATCCATTTCTTAATAAAGTGTCTAAACTAATAAATGCACATATTTTAATAATATAAATTTTCTTAATATAGACACAATAAAATGAATGGACATTTATCCATTAACCCAAGAAAATCGTAACTGTCAATATAAAAGGTAAGATCATAAGAGTCATTAATGATCTGTATTTAAGAAAACAATATTTATTTTCTTTACGTAGACAATAATAAATGTATATGATCTTAAAGCAGTAAATGCAGTCACTTGTGGTTAATTAAAATATTACCTTGTTACCATTCACAAATATAAATAGTAAAATTATAAAACTATAACATAAAATCCTAATAATATATTTTCACATTTGAAACCTTACTTTTTTTTTTCTTTTTTTTTTTTTTTTGAATTGAATTGACGAATTTACGTTTTGTTTTTGTCCTTTCGACACATTTTTTAATTATATTTCCTCACAATTTTGAGCATAGTGGACAATTCAAATTAACAAACTCAAATAATATTAACTTAACGTAATTTTTAAGCTCGTTTAATCAAATTCAACATTAAATTAAGAATAACATAGCTTAATTGGTACTAATGATGCATTAATATCAACCTTCGAGTCTTTGTAGTGTTTTTTATGGAGGAGTAATTTATAAGATAAATAACTTAGATTTAAATACATTTTTATATTTTTTTTCTTTATTGATTAATTTATAGGAAAACTTACAAAACTAGCCAAGTTTAGAAAATAATTATAAATATAGCCATTTTTTAAAAAAAATTAACAAACGTACGCACTTTATTAATGAATATTATCATGTATTTTTTATGTAAAAAAAAACACCTATTTTCTTATAATAAACAATTTATAATATAGTATTAATGACTATATACACAAATATTTTAAATTTTGATTGCATTTATAATTATTTTGTAAGAGTAACACATCTACTATCATTTTCCTAATTTATAAGATAAATAACTTAGATTTAAAAATCATATTTGTTTTTCTTTCTTTTTACATATAGTTAAGTTTTTGAAAGAAAATAAAAATAAAACAACTTGGGAACCAACTCAATCAACTCAAAATTAATATATGAATTAGGTTAGATTGTTCTAATATATAAAGTTGAATTAATTGACGCTTGGACCAACTCTAATAATTTGAATATCTAACCTAACACAATCAAAATTATTACCTCCCTAATTTTAGATGGGTTATGAGAAATATTATTATAAAGAACCATACATCATGGTTAGCTTGGTTTATAAAAAAATAGGATACAAATAAATATTAATAGGGGATGAAGCAATCACTTACTTTTATTATGATATCATTTTAAATCATGTTGAATTATTCCATTAATGAATGACTTTAAAGTAAATATAATAATATCAATAACTTATTATTTTTATTTTTATTTATTTAAATACGATAATTGTGCATGGAGATTCTGATTTTTTTTAGCTCATATGTGATGCTCGTGGTGCCCTCTCGAGAATTTTCTTGCTGCTCGCTCACCAAAATTAATATATAATAAATTAAGCAATTTAGTTAAAATTTTATAATCAACATGATAGTAGAAAAATTAGTTTACAATAATGTATTGAATGTAAATAGTTATTCGATTATAATAAATTAATCATAATAACGAATTGATTAATTAAAAATATAGGAAAGTTTTCTTACTAGTAATAAATCAAAATTTAAAGAACTTAATTTAATGCAATTGTATCAAAAAAAGAAAAAAACATAATAAAGAAAAATTTGCTCATAAATGTGAAAATGAGAAAGGGAGGGGGTAGATGGCAATTATTGAAGGATGCGTGGACCAATAAGCAATAATTATTTTGACATTGTACGAATGTAGACGAGTTTATGGACCAAACACTATGTGGCTTATCTATTTTTTTGCTTTCAACTACCATCCGCCTTCAACTCTACACTCCACACTCAACTTTATTATGAAATTGCATAAATAACCCTTCTTTTTTTTTTTAATAAAAAAAAGGGACCGCTTTCTTTTTATGCTTCTCTACGTGGAAAATGAATCAAACCAGTTTCCCGTTTTCCAGGCGCCTGGTATCTTAAAAAAATAGTTATTGTTTATGCTCGTATAGCAAAAAAATGATTTATTGGGAGGGCCATGAAAAATCCACTTTGTACCTTAGTTTGTTTATCGAAGCCTCTTCTCCCGTCTAAACTCTCTTAATCAGTCAAGCAAGCAATTTGAATAGGAATTATTAAGCAATGGTTTCATTCTTTGATGTCAATTTAGTTTAATTTATTTGAGAGCAGTAGTATCATTCGAATTTTTCAAGATTAGATTTTTGAAAGTTTAAATATTAAAATTAAATAAACATTAAAGTTTAGAGATCAAAATGGTACAATAATCATAAAATATTTTAAGAAAAATGTTATATTTAAATTTATTGAGTTAAGAGTTGCCTATGCTATTATTATTAATTCTCATATAGTTTTTACACGATTAAATTACTTGTTTTTTTCATCCCTAGATTGGTTTGAAAAAAGCCAATTAGTCTCAAGAAAATTGTACTAAATATGTTATTCTTACATAATAATTATAAATGTAATTAAATTTTAAAATATTTGTATATATGATCATTAAACTGTAATATAAATATTGAATTATAAAAAAAATGATAATAATCATTAGTACAATAATTACATTCATTAATATTTTTTTCAAAAAATTATTGTATTTATAATTATTTTATAAATTTGACGTCTATCGGCTTGTTATAAACTTTCATCATTGCAACTTTATGTTAATTTGAAAAAAGAAAATACATTTGATTGAACCCAATAGTTTAATAAGAACAACAAAAAAAAGGCTGGTTTATTCGCCTTTTGCATCAAAATCATTTCACTTTTGACTGATTTGAAGGTAGAAGAATCTTGCCAAACATTAAGTCAAATGTGAATCAAAATATCACTATCTTAATTATGGAAATGTGATTGAAATACCAATAAAATGTAGGGATATTCTTAAAACATTTAATCAAAATATTTAAATTAATAAATAAGTATTCTTATCCTTTCAAATATATTTTCTCTCTTTTGTATTGTTTTTTTCATTAATAAATTTATTGAAGAAAATATCTCAACTCATAAATTTTCAACTACTACTCTTTTGTTGGTTTGTCTATGTTAAGTATAAATGTAACATTGTTGGTGTCAGTTTGCGGGCATTTTAACTAATGTCACGGGACATACCGTCTTATCTTATAACATTTGGATGTTAAAAAAATTCGTAAGAAATTAATTCATAGAGATAAGTAACCACCATAGATTGAATTCGTCATTTTATACTGAATGCCCTCTTTGACACCTAGCTACTAGGTCAATCCCACATGAAATTTTGTCATCTTTCAATAATTTTATATGAGTAAAAATATTAATTCATTTTCTATGTGAATGTAAAGTTCATAAATATAAAAACCCAATCATAAATGTTATAGTTACTAATTTTTACTATATAAAGTCGTAATCAAAATTTTAAATTTAAAATATCATTTTGATTTTTCAACTTTTAACTTTGTTTCATTTTAGTTTTTGAATTTTCAAACGTTCAATTTTAATCTCTGAATTATGAGGTTTATTCTATTTCAGTCCTTGAATTTAAAATAATTTGAAGTTATTGTTTGAAAATTTATATTTAAGAAAATTATCATTTTTTTCTCTGTAAATTTTAAAAATATTTTCACATTTTATCTTTGATTATATTAAAATGATTAATGTTATTGAACAAATTTCAGTCAATATTGACTTTAAATTTATTATAAAGACTAATTTTAAGTTATTTTTTTAAACTATAAAAATTAAAATTAGGCTTCTGAAATTTTAAGAATCAAAATTGAATGAACTGAAAATTGTTATTTACAAGCTGTTATTAGTAGTACAAAATGTTTTTATGTATATATATATATGCGCGTGTATATATATATATATATGTGTGTGTATATATTTGAATTTATAATAATTGAGGTTAAGTATTCCCTTTTAATTATAGTTAAGTGACATATTATATATTTAATTATATTTAGGTATAAAGAATTGAATTTAATAAACATAATAAAAAAGATATAATCATAATAAAGTATGGTGGAAAGGTGGGGGTAAAGCTTTGTTAGATGCAGTGAGAGAAGCACCTAAAAAAGACAATAAAATTTATAAAATAAATTAAAAAGAAAATTGTAGTGGAGCTAATGTAAGTACACAAAAAGGAAGAGGCAAAGGAATAAAGATCTAACAATCCAAACAAATCTAGGCATTTTGTTTAAAATGTGTTCACATAATCAAACATGTCTATAGAGTTGGTGGAAATGTGAATAATTTTAATGTCATCATTTTCGTCGTCTATTATAATGTATTCTCTACATAATTTTACTATCTCCATCGCCACCTATTTATTTTATTCTCATTTTTTTAATAATAAAAAAAAATCTTATAGATTTTGCAAAAAATAAAAGGAATATTGTATTGAGAAATTTACAACAAACGATTTCGTGCTACAATTATGTTTTTTTTTTTTACCTTATTTTCTTTTACTAATTGTCTTAATCTTAATTAATTTAATAGTTAATTTTTAAATAGTTGAACTAAATTTTTTTTAGAAGAAACATTTATAATTTTTTAAATAAATAAAGAAAGTAACCATTCAAATAAATATCAATAAATTAATAAAATATTAGAGAATAATATTTTTTTTTTTCTATTTTCGTTATTCATTTTTTTTTTTTTTTTAAGAGTAAAGGTAAGTAGTCATAAAACCCGGTAATAACCACTCCACTTAATAATAGTAATAGTAATAATAATAATAATAATAAATAATAAAATGGAATGAGATTCAGATTTGTTAAGTGTGAGAAATGTGATGCAAAATGTACTCGTTATTGTTGGGTGGGTGGACCTTATTTAAGGCAGCGAGCTACTGCGCACGCCCAAGTTGATCAAATATGAAAAGCCTTTTCGAGTTTTGAACCTAATTTTGTAGAATTCCTCCATTTTTCCCCGTGGCAGAGCCTGCACAACAAATGTTAAGGAGGGAGCAAGCTGAGATTACAGATCAAAACAACTGGAGAATGCCATTGCTTAAAACCCATCACCACAATCCCCAAACCCAGTTGAGATTTTCCTTTCGTTCATTTTCCCACTGGGTTTTGTTTGATTTCGCTTGTTCGATTGCTTTTATGTTTTTAGTTTCAGTGATGGGTCGTCTTCTTTTTTTGATTTTTGCTCTTTCCTTTTTGTCCCTTCCTCGTTTCGTGTTAATTCATTTCTTGACATGTGTTATGTGTTTGCAGGCTCTCTACCCTTATATTCATTAGCTGTCTATGATAACCCAGATGGTGAAATGCTCATCTTCATCACCAGATTTTGTTTCTCTCACTTAACTCGCCGCCGATTCCCTCTTCTCGATCGTCTTTCTCGTCAACGCACCAAAATCAATGATGGGTCATGCGCTATTTTTCAGTACAATCCAGTTTTTGTCATCTGATGTACCATCGTCGAATACCTTGTGGGGAGTATTCCCGACGTTGCCAATTTTGGAGCTCGCTTCCATTTCTATAAATCTTGCTTTTTTTATCTTCTTCTTCTTCGTTGTCTTGGCGAAGAAGATATTTGTTTTTGTTGCTCGCCTTGGCTTTGTCAAGGATGATGAATCTGATGCGAATGCCAGTCCAATTCGACGCAGCGCGGATGGTGAAATTCATGATGTCGACGTTGGAACCAGTTTCAAAATGTCGGTTTCGTGTTGTTTCTATGTGTTGTTTGTGCAAGTTTTGGTATTAGGTTTTGATGTTATTAGTTTAATAAGAGAGTCTGTTAAAGGGAAGGTAGATGAAGATTGGTTTTTTGTTTGCTTCCCTGTTGCTCAAGTTTTGTCTTGGTTTCTTTTGAGTTTTTTAGCTCTGCATTGCAAATTCAAGGCATCTGAGAAATTTCCATTATTGTTGAGGATCTGGTGGTTTGTGTCATTTGTTATTTGTCTGTGTGCTTTGTTTGTTGATGGCAGAGAATTGTGTGTACAAGGTCTGAAACACCTGCGCTCTCATGTTGTTGCAAACTTTGCTGCAACTCCTGCTTTGGCTTTCCTTTGTTTTGTTGCTGTTAGGGGGGTAACTGGTATAAAAGTTTATAGGAACCCTGATCTTCAAGAGCCATTGCTTCTTGAGGAAGAACCTGGATGTCTCAAGGTTACTCCTTACAGCGAAGCCGGGCTCATTAGTTTAATAACACTTTCTTGGCTGAGCCCTCTTCTCTCGGTCGGTGCGAAAAGACCACTAGAACTCAAGGACATTCCCCTTCTTGCACCAAAAGACCGAGCGAAGAACAATTATAAGGTTTTGAACTCAAACTGGGAGAAATTGAAAGCAGACAATCCTTCTAAACAACCTTCTCTTGCTTGGGTCATTCTGAAGTCCTTCTGGAAGGAGGCTGCTTGTAATGCCATCTTTGCTGGCCTGAATACTCTAGTTTCTTATGTAGGTCCTTATATGATTAGCTACTTTGTGGATTACTTGGGTGGGAAAGAAACTTTCCCTCATGAGGGGTATGTTTTGGCTGGAACGTTCTTCGCAGCGAAGCTTGTGGAGACTCTGACAGCCAGACAGTGGTATATTGGGGTTGACATCTTGGGGATGCACGTGAGATCGGCTCTCACGGCGTTAGTCTATAGAAAAGGCCTTCGGCTTTCCAGCTCTGCAAAACAGAGTCATACAAGTGGAGAGATTGTGAACTACATGGCTGTTGATGTGCAAAGAGTAGGGGATTACTCGTGGTATCTCCATGATGCTTGGATGCTCCCTATGCAAATTATTCTTGCTCTAGCTATTTTGTATAAGAATGTTGGAATTGCTTCTATTGCAACATTGATTGCTACCATTGTTTCCATTCTTGTTACTATTCCAATAGCTAGAATACAAGAGGATTATCAAGATAAATTGATGGCTGCTAAGGATGATAGGATGAGAAAAACTTCTGAGTGCTTAAGAAGCATGAGGATTCTGAAGCTGCAAGCTTGGGAAGATAGGTATAAAGTGAAGTTGGAGGAGATGCGGGGCGTGGAGTTCAAGTGGCTTCGAAAAGCTCTTTATTCCCAAGCCTTCATAACTTTCATCTTCTGGAGTTCCCCAATATTTGTGTCTGTTGTTACTTTTGCCACTTGCATATTGTTGGGTGGTCAGCTTACTGCAGGCAGTGTTCTTTCATCTCTTGCTACTTTTAGAATCCTCCAAGAACCACTTAGGAATTTCCCTGACCTTGTATCAATGATGGCTCAGACAAAAGTTTCTCTCGACCGTATTTCGGGACTGCTGCTGGAGGAAGAGTTGCAGGAAGATGCAACTATTGTCCTACCTCGAGGCACACCAAATGCAGCTGTCGAAATCAAAGATGGCCTCTTCTCCTGGGACACTTCCTGTCCAAGGCCAACTTTATCAGGAATACAAGTGAGAGTGGAGAAAGGGATGCGTGTTGCTGTTTGTGGGGTTGTTGGGTCTGGGAAATCAAGCCTCCTCTCTTGTATCCTTGGAGAGATTCCAAAAATCACGGGGGAAGTAAGTCTTTTAGAACTCCACTTTTAACCTCATATCCCTTGTCAAACTTTTCTCCTACTTTATCCCACGTTCTTCAGTTTTTTTTGTTATTGGAAATGATGCTAGTTTCTTGAGTACTTTACTTTTTTCTATGCTCAGGTACGATTATGTGGTACTTCAGCATATGTGCCTCAATCACCTTGGATACAATCTGGAAACATTGAAGAAAATATTCTTTTCGGAAGTCCTCTAGACAAACCAAAATACAAGAATGCAATTAATGCTTGTTCACTGAAGAAGGATTTGGAGAATCTCCCGCATGGAGATCAAACAATAATTGGCGAGAGAGGAATAAACCTTAGTGGAGGTCAAAAACAACGCGTCCAGCTTGCAAGGGCACTTTATCAAGATGCAGATATTTATTTACTTGATGACCCCTTCAGTGCTGTTGATATACACACTGCCCTGGATTTATTCAAGGTTCTATGTTCTTTTTGTGCCATTCTGTATTGTTTTCAGGCACTTGGAAGTTTGGTTCCTTATAAGAGCTACATATAATGCAGGAATACATAATGACGGCGCTAGCAGACAAAACCGTCATTTTTGTTACACATCAAGTTGAATTTTTGCCGGCTGTTGATTTGATATTGGTATAGATTATTCTGCATATTTTATGCCATTGTTACTTCTTGGGAGTTCTATAATTGAATTTTTTGCATCTATACATACATACATATATATACATACATACATATATACTTACAGACATATTTTGTCTTTTGCCATTCCATAATGGTAAATTAAATTGATTGAAATAGGTCTAGTGTTCTGAAGCCTCTGATATTATGATGAGCTTGCTCTGTTGTTTTTATTTTTTATTTTTATTTTTTTCATTTAGTTCATTATTATTTCTTTCTAGAAATTCTGTCATAACCTGTAGAAAAGAAGTTTTAGCCTCTCTCTCTTGGTTAGAAATTGTGAGACCTCCAATCAAACACGGTTACACAAGAAGGGGCAAAATGGTCCAGAACATCTGAATGACTTCCAATGGCTAGTTCCCGTTATTGTCCTATTTATATTGCCTGTTTTGTTGGATAGTTTTCTCATGCTTATTGTGATCTTTGATGACAATATCTTAAGTTGATACTTGTTGGGAGAGAACCATCCTCTTGAAGGGTGTCGGAAGAATCTGTATTTTGTAACTATCCTTTCTATTATGAATTAAAATCACTCCGCTTTGTTATCTTATGTAATAGTTAAAGAACGGTTGTTGAGATGTCTGGATTCTTAACAGAAACAATGTTTTAATTGGTACGCCAAAAGTGTAAAAGATAAGTGAAGATGGTTTTTTCATTGGAATGAAATTGGACTTTGATGGTTTGTCTTATTGACGATTGCAGAGTGACATTTAGTGAACCATTACTCATATTTCAACTCAATTTTGTACTCAGTATGATCAAGTTTATGCTATAGTGTAATTAATAGAATTTCAATGAGCAAACAATTCTTGAAACATAAAATTTCTTGACGACATGGATAGAAGTATTGTTTAGTACTTTTCCGTGTGTCACATGTATTGTGTTATTAATAGTCTGTAGAAGCTTTTGTGTGTTGATGTGAAATGATATTACATTTATCTGAGCCATTCATTTCCCATCTGTTCAGGTTATCAAAGAAGGGCGCATTATACAAGCTGGAAAATATGATGATCTTTTACAAGCAGGAACTGACTTCAACACTTTGGTAAATGCTCATCATGAAGCTATTGAAGCAATGGATATTCCCAACCATTCATCTGAGGATTCAGATGAAACTATGTCTGCAGATGAATCTCTTAATATTGGTAAAAAGTGTGATCTTGTTGGAAATAACATTGGCAATTTGGCTAAGGAAGTGCAAGAATGTATATCCGCAGCAGAGCAAAAAGCAATCAAGGAGAAAAAGAAGGCAAAACGTGCTCGGAAAAGACAGCTTGTGCAGGAAGAGGAAAGAGTTAGAGGCCGGGTCAGCATGAAGGTCTACTTGTCATACATGGCTGCAGCATATAAAGGATTTTTAATTCCGCTCATAATTGTTGCACAAGTGCTGTTTCAATTCCTACAGATTGCAAGCAACTGGTGGATGGCATGGGCAAATCCCCAAACTGAAGGGGCACAACCTAAAGTGACTCCCACTATCCTCCTTGTGGTCTACATGGGCCTTGCATTTGGGAGCTCTTGGTTTGTATTTGTTAGGGCGATTCTAGTTGCTATGTTTGGTCTCGCAGCTGCACAAAAGTTATTTATCAATATGCTTAGTTCTATTTTTCGTGCACCCATGTCATTCTTTGACTCGACGCCAGCAGGAAGGATCTTGAATCGTGTAAGTTTCTCTTGAAAGATTGACGTCCAATCAATTTAATCATGTTATTGGCATACACTCTAGAATTTTCATTCAACTTTGATTTATTTTATTACATTTGGCTTTAATAGGTGTCCATAGATCAAAGTGTTGTGGATCTTGATATTCCTTTTCGACTTGGCGGGTTTGCTTCAACTACAATACAACTTATTGGCATTGTTGGTGTTATGACAGAAGTTACCTGGCAAGTCTTGCTTTTAGTCATTCCCATGGCTATTGTTTGTTTGTGGATGCAGGTGAGTACTGGTCATAAGCTCCACCTCTCCAAAATATATATTTTACCTTTTTCCATTTTTATTATCAGTCTTTTGTCAGTCAATTTATGAAGATTTTGTTGTCTCCAGGTTCGGGCCTTGGGGCACCTGCGGGTGCCCTGGGTATATGGGAGCGAAGCTCTGATTCTTGGTCATCAAAAAAAATAAAAACGAATAAAATTTCTTCTCAGTCATCAAGAAAATAGAAAGAGTAACTTATGATTGAAAGGAAAACAGATATTAAATTGTAATAAAAAGAAACACCTTGAATTTTTAAGAATCATAGTTACAACTTAAAAGAAATGATATCTGTTTCTTATGATAGCAAAAGAGGAAATAAGATCCACTTGTTTATTACTTTTACTCCATAAGCATGTATCCATCTTGGCCAGCACTTCGTGCATCATGTAGAATTTCCTGTCTTGTTGTATCATTTCGTTTTGTTAAATTTGGTATATATCTTCATGCATAGAAAATTTACAAATAAAATAAAATAAAATAAAATAAAACTGATTGCAAAAGTGAGGACCGTCTGAGATTGCAAAAGGGCTTTAGTTAGCAATAAATGGAGAGGGAGTAACTACAATAAATGGAAAACTCCGCTCTGTCTCTATTTTCTTTATTAAGGGTATTGAGGGCGTGTTAACCTTACTAAGAGCATTTTATGATGCAGAAATACTACATGGCTTCATCAAGGGAGCTTGTTCGAATTGTCAGCATTCAGAAGTCTCCGATTATTAATCTATTTGGCGAGTCAATTGCTGGAGCAGCAACGATACGAGGTTTCGGACAGGAAAAACGATTTATGAAGAGAAATCTTTATCTTCTTGATTGTTATTCTCGCCCATTCTTCTGCAGTATTGCAGCTATTGAGTGGCTTTGTCTGCGTATGGAACTGCTGTCCACCTTCGTATTTGCTTTCTGTATGGTTTTACTTGTCAGTGTCCCTCATGGAAGTATTGATCCAAGTACGTTACATACTTTTCTAGTTTCATCGTCCTTTTCGTATGCTTGGTCTCTTTACATTGCTATGGAGTCGTTGGCCTGGAAAATAATGATAGATAGAAATAGCCCAACTTAAGTTGGGATAATGTGGTTTTGATTGAATTGATGTTTAATTCTGTCAGCAATGAACAGAGAAAATTTCAGTTATATAAATATACGTTTGAAATCTAACAACCGTGGAGTGGCCTAGTGGTCAAGAAGAGCCTTGAGGTGCTTAAGGTGATGAGTTCAATCAATTATGGCCACCTACCTAGGAATTAATTTCCTACCAGTTTCCTTGACATCCAAATATTGTAGGGTCAGGTGGTATGTCCCGTGACAATGGTCGAAGTGCGCACAAGCTGGACCGGACAATTATGGATATCAAAAAAAAAAAAAAAATATACACTTTATGAAATCTAGTTTGGTCTGGTGTTATGATAAAGCATATGCATTTAAAATCTAGATTGAAAAACTGCATGTTAAACTATCATTTCATTTTTATCTGTCAAGTTCATAGTAAGACACCACAAGCATACTCTTTGTTTTCTGCTTTGAGGTTAGGATACGGACCTTGAGTCTTGACCATGTAAATGATAAAAAAAAGGCATTAGTACATTTGTCTCTATGAACCGTAACCTCCATTAAAAACTGTTCAGTGCTGCAGATAATAAGGTAGACAGAATTGTCAAAATTTACCAACCGCTGATTTTTGTTTGTTTAGGTATGGCTGGCCTTGCGGTAACCTATGGTCTAAATCTAAATGCTCGCTTGTCGCGGTGGATACTTAGCTTTTGCAAGCTCGAAAACAAAATTATATCCATTGAAAGGATTTATCAGTATAGCCAAATTCCTAGTGAGGCACCATTACTTATTGAAGACTCTCGTCCACCTACTATGTGGCCTGAGAGTGGAACTATTGAGCTTACCGATCTAAAGGTAGTGATTAACATGCAGTATTATCGTTTTCCTGTGTGTTTTTGTGTTCAAAATCTAATGTTATTATTATAGTCCTGGGTGCCAAGTTCCTGTGTTTTTATTTACTAATTATTATTTATACTATTTCTTTTATAGGAAACAAAACTTTTCAATGATTGATCTTATGAAAGAGTTAAAATTTGTATCAAAACTTGAATAAAGAAAGTAAAAATAAGACGAAAAGGCTTGACAGAGGCCGAAACATAGGAGAAACCAAATGCTGGAGACTATCATACCATGAATGCTTTCTTATTCTTTTTCCTTATAAACAAGGCAGAAGAATATATGCCTTCATCAAAATTTTGCTGGACTAGCCTACTTTTCCGTTCCACAGGTCTTCCATCCATTGTCGGTAGATTAATTTGAAAATCCAAAGAAAACAAAAAGATGCAGTTAACTCCAATAACATTGATGGGGGCATGAATCTTTTGCTTCAACTTTTTAGGTTTTTTTGGAAAAATATCAAACTTTCATTATAATTAAAATGAAAGAATACATGGGAATACAAAACAATTTAGTCACCGACTAAGGCACGTAGAGAAACATTGAATCGAATGAGGGCCAAATTTCTCCTTACATTGAAAGATTCTATTTTTTCTCCCACACCGTGGTTAATTTTACTTAGATACTAGGGTAGTTTTGGTAGGTGATAAATATTTCTTGCTTTCAAGAAGGGAGGAGAGACTGCAAACCTCTCTCTAACTCTTTCTCTCTTTAAACTCTCTCGACCAAGAAAACAACCTAGCAAGAAAGTCATGCTGCTCTTTCTCCTCCTCTAGTTCAGAGAGGAGGGAGGCATACTCACCTCTTCATGGGCTTCTTAACCTTCAAAAATGCTCTCTCTTCATTTTCCAGTGGTTTCATCAAAGTCTTCTCAACCATGAATATCAGTGTGTCCTCTTCATCCAATAGAGACATCATTCGTCGGCGTCCTTCCTCAGCATCAATGATCGTGAACGGTTGTCTCCGATGCAGTTTCTCCTATGGTGCACGTCACCAACTTTCGGTGCGCTTCTCCTTTTCTAGTGAGCATCTCCTTTTCGCACGCATCTCCATCATACTCATATCTCTCTTTGGCGCACATCTTCCCCAAAAGCACATCTTCTTTCGGTGTGTATTTTTTTCCTGCAGGCATCTCCTTCACATACAAACAATTGGTTCTGCTTGCTTTTTCTCGTGTCTTATCTTCCCCTTTGACTGCTGCTAGAGGTCGTCTCCTGACACCATTTTTGTCCAGCTACTCTTAGCAAACTGTAGCAACTGTGGCATTTCTACCGCGGTTTTCGGAAACCGACACAAGCCTTCAGAAACACCCTCTTTGTTTCCAACTAGGTTGAGATTTCTTTTGGTTATTTAGTGTTGGAGCTTGTCTATATATTCTATGTATTTGCCCACCGATTGGCATTTGTAATTGGTCTCAACCTGATCTCATCCTATCTTTGTTCTTGTTTCGATAGGTTGTTTATGTAACTTTTTCATTTATTCAAGGAAATATTTTTGTTTCCCATAAAAAAAAAATAAAAGGAAGAAAGAAAGATGGGGGATGTATCATGGAATATGGATGCATAAGTAGACCACCGTTAAGGACTGAAGTAGTTGGTTGATTTCTAATCTCTCTAACTCATGGTTAGATAAAACTATTTTTGTTCTAATTTTTAACCAATTCTAAAATTTTCTCATGGTGATGAAACTGACAAATTCATCTCCCTTATTTTTAAAGGTTCGGTACAAGGAGAATCTACCTTTGGTGCTCCGTGGTGTAACTTGCAGGTTTCCCGGTGGAAAGAAGATTGGAATTGTTGGCAGGACTGGAAGTGGAAAATCTACTTTGATCCAGGCGCTATTCCGATTGGTTGAACCATCGAGTGGAAGGATAGTTATTGACAATATTGATATTTCTACGATCGGCCTACAAGACCTCCGAAGCCGTCTCAGTATAATACCTCAGGATCCCACTTTATTTGAAGGCACAATTAGAGGCAATCTTGATCCCCTTGAAGAGCATTGTGATCATGAAATTTGGGAGGTTTGATTTCTCTCAAACGCCTACTTTACTGCTTTTTCCCGCTTTTTATCATTGGTAATAGTTAGCTTTCATTGAATTGATTGGTGATGGTGATGAAAGGGGAAATAAAAAACTTCAATTGGAAAATTGGTGGCAACACTAGTTATAAACAGCAAAAGAAAATAAAAACTTCGATCATCGATGGTTGATGAAAGGGAGCAAAAAATGAAAAGTTGAAGTATAGGCACCAATGTTCCAAGGGGGTGGCACAATGGTTGAAGGCTTGAGTTTTGAAGATGTGCTCTCTCTAGATTCCAGGTTTGGTACCCATTGGTGACATTAATTTGTAGACACCTCCCGTGTCTCTATTCTTTCGATGTATCACAGTGCCTCGCTCTTCCTGAAAAGCCCGCTTGTAATTTTTGAATGTTTTTTTTAGTAAAAGTACTTTGAATGTTTTGGTATTTTTCCATAAAATGAAATGGCTCTGATTAATATTCATCGCTCAGGCACTGGATAAGTCGCAACTGGGACTGATGATCCGCGAGAAGGAGCAAAAACTCGAAACACCAGGTATTTAACTAGCAGTTATGGAACTTATTCTCTTTCATCTGGCTGCACCTGACATATTTCATGTCATGTTTGGTTTCTGATGCAGTGCTTGAAAATGGAGATAATTGGAGTGTAGGGCAGAGGCAACTTGTAGCATTGGGCCGTGCACTATTGAGACAAGCTAGAATACTCGTGCTAGACGAAGCCACAGCATCAGTTGATTCGGCCACAGATAATCTCATCCAAAAGGTTATTAGAACAGAGTTCAGAGACTGCACCGTTTGTACAATCGCACATAGAATTCCAACCGTAGTTGACAGTGATCTGGTGCTGGTACTAAGCGATGGTGAGTACAGCTCATAACCAAATGCCGAAGTTGTAGACTCTTGAGCTCAATCGTTTTCCTTTCACATATTAATTTAGATAATCTAGTTCCCTATGCACAGTCCCTACTGAAATCTAAGATTTGGATGTGGTTTGCAGGTAGAATTGCAGAGTTCGATACCCCGACACGACTATTAGAGGATAAGTCATCCATGTTTCTTAAATTAGTGACGGAGTATTCCATAAGATAAAATGGGGGCAAACCAGACATTTTTGCTGAGATGGGGGGTGCCAGAAAATAGCATCTTTCTCAGTCAGATGCACGTGGCTGAAAGGCCATAGCGACCTCTGCTCGTTATGCTGCATCTGCATTTGGAAACCAGAGGAATGAATAATAAAGAGATAAGGGGAGCAGCAGGGGTGAGTCAAATGTGTAAATTGAAAGTGAGGTTCTAGTTTTATGGAATGAATGATTCATTGGTTAGGAGGTATTAGGATGAAGAATAAATCAAACCCATGTATGCCGAAAACAATAGTTAACACGAAAGAAAATGAGCGGCATCCACGGTTTTTTTCCAGTAGTTTAATGGTTGGTTTAGACAGAGGCTAATTTGTAGAGTTGAGTTAGCCACATTTTGTTTTGAAGTAGCAGACTCATGTTTATTTTCTCAGGTTCTAGTGCAGGAAAATAACAGTATTCTAGCTTTTGGCTTCAGACTTTTTCCTTTTTCCTTGATGAAAAAAGCTTTGGAAATTGATCTTCCTTTCTCTCTATTTTTCTAACTTTTCTTTCTTAATACTTTTTCACTGGTTTAATAATTCTGCTTAGAGGGTTGAGTTTATGATAGCATATATACATTACATTTTAATGGATTGTCGCCAATAAGTAAGAATTGTAAACGATTCAAGTATTGCTATACTTAATGCTGGTGTTCTTTCTATTACAAATTGAACTTTCTTGCTTAACATTCTGCTGTATATTCCTTAAGTGACTTCAATTTCCGTTTACCTCTCATTAATCAATTACCATTTACAAAAATCTTTTGCATCTCGTTGAAATCCAGACTTATGGGATCCATTTTCACTTAAATATACTAATGGTTTTAAATACTGCATATGTATTCAGATCGAAGGGGCGAGTTTCTGCCATTCACTAGTTAACAAAATCATGGTATTGATTATCGGTTATTGTAGAGCGGCCAAAGTGAGCATAGTGTGACGGTTATGCTTGTGTAGTGCGTGTTGCACATGTCAGCATGTCTGTTCAACCTCGTTTCATCATACTTTCGTGCTATTTTGTCATTGTTACATGTTAGGATAGTTTTTTTTTATTTTATTCTAGTTGTTGACTCTTCGCCATTTTTATATGTTAGGGTGTCACATCAATTATGTGCTAAAGTGTATTATACGTGTGTACGACTTTTTGAAACTTCATCCAACCAAGTTATATGATGAATGCAATATAGTTGAAGTGCTTCTTATTGTGTTTTCATATACCCTTTTAAAGATAAAAGCATTTTTAAAATTTTCTTTCTCCTTTTCTCAAAAACCTTTTCACGAGGCTCGTGATAGAGATTGCACCAGTTGTGCCATTCGCTTTCTATTTTCAGTCGGCTGACTTGCTCGTCGGGTTAGAGCAAGTGCCGCACAGTTGCCATTTCGCTGCAGAGTGCGAATGTGACAAGTGGTATCAGAGCCTAATTTGGCTCATTTGTAGTTACAATGAGTTCACCTGTGATAGATCAGTGGGACAAGTCTCATATCAATCAACTGTTAAACCTAGAAGAATAGATGGTCAATCTAGTTGAAATGTCGTCCGTGTATTTTATCATCAACTTGATGAATTAATTTCAAGATATAAGGCTTTCCTATTATAACAGGTTGTTCAAAAGGATTTCCCGTTCTTCCATCAAATATTCTGCTTTTTCCCGGATACTCGGGTTCAAATACCCATGGACTCCCTGTTTGCTTACTGGCTTCATATAATTCAGAAAAGACTAGTTTTCTAGAAGCCTCTTGTTCATATCTCTCATTGAGTATGTGCAGTCATTGGATTCTGGCCTGAATGAGATTACTACCAAGGCTGACACGGCCATGCGGTAGCTGGCCGCCTAGACGGGATGCCCATCCAAGAATTGATGCTGAGGGTAGAGACCCTTGAAGATAAAGCCACAAGGTAGGGTGATTACAAGCTTGAAGAAAGCTCGTCGGATTTTGTTGCCCGCATAGAAAAGCACATCGAAACTATAGACAACGTACAAAAAGTAATCGCTTAGATGATGTCCGAGTTGTCTGAGGAAATGAGAGTTTTCATTGGTGTTGTCAGGGGCAGAAATAACTTATTTCAACGTTCGAGATAATCGTGAGTAGTGGGAAATCAAGCCTCAACTGAAGGCGTCGTTCAAGCTAGTAAGGTCAAGATGCCTGAACTGAAACCCTTATGTGGGGTTTGAGATGCAAAAGCTTTGGAGAACGTCATATTTGATTTGGAACAATACTTCAAAGCCACAACTATAGTGTATGAAGACATGAAAATCACGTTAACGGTAATGTGGTGGATGATGCCAAATTGTGGTAGAGATCGCGTTATATGAACATCCAAGAAGGAAGATATACCATTGATTGTTGGGAGTTGTTAAGACAAGAATTACACTCACAATTCTTCCAAAAAATGTTGAAGTTCTTGCAAGACGCAAGTTATGAATGTTGAAGCACACTGGAACAATTAGATAATATGTTAAATAATTCACGGGGTTGATGCTTGATATATGAGACATGATAGAGAAAGACAAGGTCTTTAACTGTCAAATGATTGAAGCCATTAGCAAAGGTCAAGCTCTACAAGCAAAAAGTACAAAGCTTGACCGAAGCATATGGTGCCTCAGAGAGACTATTTGATTTGATCAGTGAACCAACAGAGGAGAAGCCTCAAGAGAGAAGAGACAATGTAACCTCTTTGTACAAAAACAGTAGAGATTATCGACCAACCTTCCTAAGAGTTGTGGAGGAGTTCGACCGAGTGGTCGAAGTGGGGAACGCAGATCTTCCATGTTTTAAAGTAAAAACTCATGGTAAAGGTTGTATTACCTTACGAAGCCATAGATCGTGCTTCTTTTGTGATGAACCTATCAAGTGCACAAGTGTCCTAGTCGAGAGATCGTTAAGGATTTTAAGATTGCTCTCGAGACAAACAAGAGACTTGAAGTTGAGGCGGCCAAAACTATAGTAGCCGAGGTCGAGCAAGAGGAGACTTAGGTGATCCCTCGTATAGGTCCGCTCTTCGATATAGCAAGGCTTAGTCGAATGTCGAGACAAAGTGTCTCGCAAGAACGTCCATCATGGGTAAAAAAAAAAAGGAGACGATATGAGTACAACTCCAATAAAGAGTGGAGGTATAAAAAAAGTGGAGTACCAGTCATCAAGGTGATGCAAAAAGGTACGTAAGCAGTTAGGTTAGTTCGAAAGACACTTCAGTCAGTCGAAAGTCAACAGTGAAGTTCCCATGAGGTTAAAGACAGTCGTGCAACGACAAGTTCCAAGATAAGAAGGTGAGAGCCTTCAGAAAAGTCATAACGCCTAGTGTTCGTTAGTCCCTTTGAATAATTCCTTTTGGGTGTTAACTGAAAAAGCAAAAGTGGTGGAGATAAGTCAACTCATACAAGAGTTCTTCGATAAGTTGAAGAAAGTTGTAGGCATTGAGATCCGTTGGGATCGCCAAACAATTTGCTCATACGATCGTTGAGTTCAGAGAGAGTTGGTTGACAGGGCCGTCAATTGTTTAAGTGGGGAAAATGTAACGGTCATGCTTGTCCAGTGCGTGTTGCACATGGCCGTATCTCTGTTCAAGCCTATTTCATCATGCTTTCATGTTATTTTGTCATTTTTGCATGTTATGATAGTTTCCTTCATTTTATTCTAGTTGTTGACTCATCACCATGTTTATATACAAGGGTATCACATCAATTATGAGCCAAAATGTACTATACAGGGTATGACTTCTTGAAGTTTCATTTCTACTAAGTTATATGATGAATGCAATATAGTTAAAGTGATCCTTATCGTGTTTTCATATACCATTTCAAAGATAAAAAGCATTTCTAGAACTCTTTTTCTCTCTTTTTAGAAAACCTTTTCACGAGGCCTGTGATATAGGTTACACCAGTTTTGCCACTTACTTTCCGTTTTCATTAGGCTGACTTGCTCGCCAAGTTAGAACAAGTGTCGCACAATCGCCATTTCGCTGCCTTTGAAGTGCCACTGTGACACATAACTCAACTGACATTAGTGATGTATTAACAACCGTGAGATTTGTGGTTCGAGTTTTTCATTCCTTCTTTTTTATTAAAAAAAAGTACATCGTAGAGCGAAAATATCTCTACCTGACAAAACTTAATTTAGCATTACTTTGCACATGCTTTTTTGCCCATTAACTTCTAGGATGATGCCTTTACCACTACCACATTTCTCATTAATAAGTTTTTACTGGTGTTCTTCATGAGTTGCTTGTGTGAATCTAGAAGGTTTATTTCGTGGGATGTTGTGATTTAGGGCCATAGAGGAAGCATGTGATTACAAAAAAATTACATCTATTAATCTCATTAATTAATATGATTAATCTATATGCATTTACTCTAGGTGATTGATTTGTTGCTACTAAAGATTTACAGACTTTCTTGATTGATATTCACCAATCTTTCAAGCTATGTCTTCTTTGCTACAACTCAGTGCTTGGTGAGAAGCCTTAGAGAAGAGAGCTGGAATCATTTTGTTAGAGTCCTGACTATGAGAGAAAATAAGAACACTCAACTCTTAAGAGAGTTCTATGATTAAGAGAAGAGTTACTCTGAAAAGAGTGGGATAAGAATCAAGACCTCATAGCAATTTATAGTAGATGAGTGAATATTTAAATTAGGAAAATATTATATCTTTAATATTCAATATTCAAAGATATGAGGATAAAATCAAAAAAAAAATTCTTACCATTTAAATATAATTTGCGAAAATTTCATCCCTCCCCCAATGGGTCAAAATTTTCTTTCCTATTTAAGGGGAATGGAATTGTTACGGGTTTTGCTTTAAAGATCTAGTAGTTTGTAATTAAAGAACAAAACATTTAATGTTATATTTCAGTTATTGATAAATGTTATTATTTTCATTAATTGCGCCTATAATATTCAAACGTTATTCAGCTTTAGCGCATTAAGGAATTTAATAGCGATATGTCTTGGTTATTTAGATGAACACATGGACAAATATGTGAGACATACAAGTGGATTTAGTTTCAAGTTAATAACCTAAAGCTTCCACAGTAAATAGACTAAGGCAAATGACATCTAAGTCTTAGTGACACTGTTGGTACGACTCACTTTGCAAGAGTTGCAAATGACTTGATCCTAGTTGTTCATATAGAGACAAGTGTGTGGGGGTGTCTATGCAGAAAGAAGTTTATGTATAAGACGAGAACACATGGTAAAGGCTTGGCCCGCCTGAATATAATTCATATCTCCTTCGTCTGGTCGAGAAGGGAGAAAGCCCGGGGAACAGGACTGTGACTCTTCTATGACATTACGGAGGAGTCAATTCTCGTCATGATCGATCCATGTCCTACCTACGTGCCCGGAGAACCAGGCTTGCGTAGCAACCAAAGCTAGCTTACTAAGGCGAATGCTCTTTTTTGTGATTGCACTTTTTAGCCAGTAAATCCACTGCTTGGTGCGTTGTATAGCCATATTGACACATAGAAATACCTTAGTATAAAAAAACGCTCCTCATCCCTTTCTCATCTTTAGTCTATATATAAATTCCAACATATCATATCTGTCTCCATCTTGTGCTATGTGTCTCCATTCTCTTATTTCCCCTGCCTTCCATCGGGTAAAACCTGGCCACCCCAATAGGTAGAAAGACAAATTAAGTTTGTGAGAGCTGATCAGTTATACTAGGGTAGTGGCACATTAAGTAACGCTCATCCACCACTCGAATTACTGCCATAAATTTTATGATCGAGCTAGTAATTCCATTATAAATTCGCATCAACTACTTAACTAAGGATGATCGTATGTCAATGTGATATGAATCCTGAGTGAGTTGTGAACTCCCATTTTATGAAAACATCATTTGATGTACATTGATGAGATCAGTAAATTTGAAATTTTAATTGTAATAATTTTAAAAAAGAAGTTGAAATGTGATGCATTGTTGTTATACTCGTAGTATTTTTTTTTAAATCGGTTGACACGTCATGGAATTTGATGATTTATTTTTAAATCATGTTCATTCAAAAATTGATAATCTGGCGTTGTAGCATTTCAGCAAATGAATTTAAGTCTCCAGGTTTGAAAGAATCACAAGTTTAAATCTATCAATATTTTTAACTTTCATAAGGTTAATTCATTAAACAATTAATCCAATAACTCAAAACTTAATTTTTCATGTACATAATGCATGCTCTTTGATATTCAAATTTGTATTTATTTGTTAACTTTTACCATGCTTAGGGTCTTCAAGTTTCTCTCTGTAGGAGCTCGAAGAGAGTGGGGTCCTTGTGTGAGGAGAGTGGGGGTCAGGGGTGGTAGGTTTAAGAAGGGGTTGTTTCTTTGTCTTCTTTCTTCGTGAGTTTATACTATGGACGCTAATGAGTTCGCAGAGTTGATGAACGGGCTGGTGTTAGAGGAAGTGGAGAAGGGAGACGTGTTTGAGTTAGAAGATGGGGAAATTATGGAGTTTAGAAGGAAAGTTGAAAATGATTTTGCTTGTAAGGTTCTCGCTACAAAACCAGTCAGCTCGGATGCTTTCAGAAGGCTAATCCCTAAGATTTGGAATGCTGATAATAAGGTAAAGATTGAGGTGATTGGTGTAAACATGTTCCTTTGTAGTTTTTCTTGCAAGATAACTAAGGATAGGGTGATGGAAAGAGGGCCTTGGATATTCGACAATTCCTTGCTGATTTTTGAACAGATGAGTGGAGAAAGGAGAATATCTGAGTTGGAGTTTAGTAAAGTGCCGTTTTGGGTCCGTATTCACGACGTGCCACAGGCGTGCCACACTGAAGGTGGAGCACAAAAGATGGGGAATTTACTGGGTGAGTTCGTGTGTTGGGACCAAGAAGGAGATACGAGGAATAGAGGGAAGTTCATCAGAATTAAGGTGGCTCTTAAAGTTTCAGATCCGTTAAGGAGGGCGATCAAGGTGAGAGGTGGTTCAAAGGCGGAAATTAAATGGGCACGTATTTCGTATGAAAAATTGCCTGAGTTTTGCAGGGGTTGTGGTAGAATGGGGCATTCAACGTCAAGCTGTAGCTTTGTGGTGGTTGAGGATGGGAAAACAGGGTTCTTTGGAGACATTTTAAGGGAGGCCAGCCCATTAAGAAGGCAAGGTTGGATCGGGTCAGTTTCAGCAGGAGATAGATCCAGCGGTGGAGGAGGGGAGAGCAGATTGACAAAAGGGGGGCTGAAACCTGGGGTGGATCTGTCGAAGAAAGTTGGCGTTGTTGCTGATCGAACAGAAGATGCGAAGTTTCTGAACCAGAATAAGGAGAAAGCCAGAAACGACGGTAAGAGATTTAGAGGAAGGGATTCGGATCCTTACCTGAGCGTGTTTGCGGAATCGGAAGTGAGTCAACACGGAACGAGTCGTGGAACGTTGAACGATGTTTGCAGGATGGTAACGGCTCCAAACGGCTTGATCAGTGACGGAGTTAAGGGAGGTGGCGTGGAAAGGACGATTGACGCAGACGAAGAAGGGGAAAAGTTGCAGAATGAGACGTTATTGGGTACGAATTTGGAAAAGGAAAAGCCAGAGTCGGTCAGTAGGGGGACAGGTGGATTTACTTTTAGACAGGGTGGTGATGAGACAATTTCGGTGAAGGGGAAAAGTGGGTTGGGCTCAAGTCAAAATATTTTAAACCCAATTACTCAAAGGGCCGAAGAGGGTGGTTTGGGCCATTGTCTGATTAAAATTAATGCTTTTGAAGCATCTGATGCGGGAGTCACGGAACAGTCCAATACAGCGTTAATTGGGCTTAAAAAGGTGGGCTGGGATTTTGAGCAAAGGATTAAGAAGGCAGAGTTGATTTCAAAAAGGTCGATGGTTTGTGATAGGCTGACTGGGAGAGTAGAATTAATTAAAAATAAGGAAAAATTGTTTTGTGAAACTTTATCGGGTGGTTCAATGGAAGATTACAGATTTAAAAAGCAGGACTTGGAGGCAGTGAAGGCTTTGAAAAGGGTGGAATGCATGGAGACAGGTTTAGTGAAGGAAAATGAGATGGAAGCTTTATTGGAGGATGTGGAAGGAGGGGCTGGAAGGAAGGAGGAGTTCAGTAGAGACATTAAGAAAGTGGCTTCAAAGTCTGTGACGAAATGGAAAAGAAGAGCTAGACTTAGAACAATTCAGATGGAGGATATGGATATGGAGTTTTCAGGAGGAAATTATAGTGGAGCTAAGCACGATCTGGTAGGAGCAGCAGTGGATGGGGTTGGTAAAAAAAGCAGAATCAATGACGTTGAGGTAATCAGCGGGATATCGGCGGAGACTGTTGAGCAGTCTCGCCGGACGCAATGAAAATCTTATGTTGGAATGCTCGGGGGTTGGGAAACCCCCGAGCCCGTCGGGCGCTTCGCTATGAAGTGCTTAGAGTTAGACCTCAGCTTGTGTTTGTTTGTGAAACTAAGTGTAATGTTTTGTCGGGAGGTAGCATTAAGTCTCTGATTGATTTTGATTGTTGTTGGTGTGTGCCGAGTGTCGGGGCTAGTGGAGGCCTGATACTCCTGTGGAACTTTTCCTTAGATGTTAAGATTAGTTCCTCTTCTCAGGGACATATTGATTCGGTCATTTGCAATCAGGGGGTTTGTTGGAGGTTTTCTGGCTTTTATGGGAACCCGGTTCTGGCTAAGAGGAAAGATTCTTGGAATCTGTTAGGAAGATTGAGTGAAGCTAACAATTTGCCGTGGATTATTGGTGGTGATTTTAATGAGACTGTTGATAATGGTGAACAAAGTTTTGGGAGCGGTAGAAGTGAATCAGGTATGAAGGACTTTAGAGATATGATTAATGAGTGCTCGCTCATTGATCTGGGTTTTGAGGGTGAGAACTTTACGTGGATTAAAAGTAAGAAAGATAGATGGGCAACGAGGAGTCGGCTTGACAGGTATCTCGCAAACCCTTCTTTTATCGCATTATCTGGTAAAATTTATGTTATGCATTGTAATTTTCTCTCTTTGGATCATAGACCGATTATTGTGGAGTTTAATTGGGTTGATACTTTGAGGGATAGGAAAAAGGAGAGTGTTAGGGTTTTAAGATTCGAGGATAGTTGGGCTATGCATGAAGAGTGTAGGGAGGTTATCAGAGATAGTTGGGTCGGGAGTAGCTGGAGGGAGATCACTGCTAAAAGCCTTTTGGATAATATTAAAAGATGCCTTCTTAATTTAAACAACTGGAATAGGAATAGACTTAGGGGGTCGATTAGGGGGACTATTGCGGTTAAAGAAAAAGAGCTTGAAAACTTAATTAATAGATGTAAAAACCCTAGATCGGATCTGATTGTTAAAACTGAGTGTTGTATTGAAAATCTTCTTGAGGAGGAAGAAATTTTTTGGAAGCAAAGATCAAGGGAAGATTGGCTTAAGTGGGGGGGATAGAAATACTAAGTGGTTTCATATGAAAGCTTCTCAGAGAAACAAAATTAATTTTATTGATAGAATTAGAAAGGAGGATGGGTCCTGGGCAAATAATGATAAGGACATTGCTATGGTTGCCATTGACTATTTTAGGAATCTCTTTCAGTCTGATGGGGGAAATGATGAGGCGTGCAAAGAGGTCCTGTTGGGGGTGGGGAAAAAGATTTCTAATTTTGATGCTTGTTGGCTGGATAAGCCGTTTACTAGAGTTGAGGTGGAAGCGGCTCTTAGAGGGATGAACCCTTCTAAGGCCGCGGGTAGTGATGGCACAAACGCCCGGTTTTTTCAAAAGTATTGGGATATTATGGGTAGGGATGTGTCGGAGCTTTGTTTGGGGATTCTTAATGAGGGGAAGGAAATTGGAAATTTGAATAGTACGGTTATTACCCTTATTCCTAAGGTGAGGAATCCTTCTAAGATTCAAGAGTTTAGGCCTATTAGTCTGTGTAATACGATTTATAAAATTATTGCTAAAACTCTGGCTAATAGAATGAAAAATATCCTGCACCAAGTTATTTCCCCGAATCAGGCTGCTTTTGTTCCGGGAAGGCTTATTTCTGATAATGTGATTGTTGGTTTCGAGTGTATTCATTCTATCATTAAAAGGAAAAAAGGAAAGTCTGGGTGGGCAGCTCTGAAGTTGGATATGAGCAAGGCTTATGATAGGGTCGAGTGGTGCTTTCTGCTTGATATGATGAGAAGACTTGGTTTTAGTGAGGGCTGGATCAATATAGTAGATAGATGTATTTCTTCTGTCAGGTATGCTGTCAAAATCAATGGAACCCCTTTTGGGGAGATTATTCCGAGGCGAGGCTTGCGGCAGGGAGACCCTCTCTCTCCTTACTTGTTCCTGATTTGTGCAGAAGGATTATCAGCTATTCTTAACAGGGAAGAATCTTTAAATTCATTCAAAAGCCTTAAGATTAATCATTTATGCCCGTCGATCTCACATTTATTCTTCGCTGACGATAGTCTCGTTTTTTTCAGGGCCGACGAGGAGGGTTGTTCAAAGATCAGAGATATTTTATTGTGCTATGAGAAGGCTTCTGGTCAAGGGGTTAATTTCGATAAGTCAGGAGTGCTCTTCAGTGGTAGTATTGGCAATGCTAAAAAGTCCAAGCTTAGTAAGATTCTTGGTGTTAAGGTTTGCAAGAATCTGGGGATTCATTTGGGTTTGCCGTCCCAAAATTTGCGGAATAAAAAGTCTTTATTTGAGGCGATTAGGGGTAGGTTGGAGAAGTGTTGTCAGGCGTGGAAGGGAAAAATGCTTTCTCGGGGGGGCAAGGAGGTTATGATTAAGGCGGTGGGCCAGGCGATTCCTACTTACATTATGAGTTGTTTCAAGCTTTCGAATTCTTTTAACAATAATTTGGACCAGCTGTGTGCTAAGTTCTGGTGGGGTGAGGAGGGGGATAGGAGTAGAGCGCATTGGGTGGCTTGGAAGAATCTCTGTAAGGGGAAAAGATCTGGAGGGTTAGGTTTTCGAAATCTTAATTTATTTAACCAGGCTTTGCTGGCTAAGCATAGTTGGAGGATTTTGAAGTATCCTGATAGCCTGCTTAGTAAAGTGCTTGCTGGTAAGTACTTTAAAGGGGGTTCGTTTTTGAAAGCAGATCTGGGAAGTAATCCTTCGTATGCTTGGCGCAGTATTTTGTGGGGTAGAGAGCTTTTCCTGCATGGGTATAGATGGAAAGTTGGGGATGGTTCTGATATTGTGATTGGTCATGATCCTTGGATTGCCAGAAGGGGGAATCCTTTCGTTGTTAAGGTTAGTCCTGATTGGGTGAATAGGAAGGTTGAGGATTTGATCGATAAGAGAGAGGGATGGAAGAAGGAGGAAATTTGGAACAATTTTTGTAGGGTGGATACGGAAGTGATCCTTAGTACCCCTCTTTGTGAGATGGGGGGTAAAGATGAGATTATTTGGAATTGCTGTGATAAAGGTTTTTTCTCTGTGAAGAGTGCTTATCATCTGGCGGTGGAGTTGGCAGATAGAGACTCGGCTTCGTCTTCTGGGAATGAGGCTAATGCTCATGTGTGGGATTCATTTTGGAATACGATCTGTCCTCCCAAAATTAAGGTTGGAGCTTGGAGTGTGATCACTAATGCAATACCTACTAAGTGTAATATTTTTAACAGGAGGATTGATATTGATACCAGGTGCCACTTGTGTGGGAAGTGTGGTGAAACTAATATGCATATCATTAAAGGCTGTAAATTCTCTATCAGGTTGTGGAAGGAGATCTTCCCTTGGTTCTCCGATTTCTCCGAGTTTTTCAGATTGGTGGACAAAGGGATTGATTTTTGGGATGGGATTTGCCAGAGGATTGAGAAAAGTGAGAGGTTCAAGGCTTTGATCATAATCTGGAGTCTGTGGAACAATAGGAATGAGAGTTTGAATTTTAAAGGTCAAGTGAATTTCCACAAACTCCAGAATAGTGTGTTTAAATCTATTAATGTTTTTTCTGGTTCTTTTTCAGGTAAATCTAGAGATGCTGGGATCGCGGTGGAGCCCAAAGTGGAGAGGTGGAAGGCCCCTCCGAAGGGGTGTTGGAAGATTAACACGGATGCTTCAGTTTGCCCTAGTTTGGGAGAGGGGAAGATAGGATGGATCGTTCGTGATTTTAGGGGCTTTCCGAAGTTAGCTGGGGTCAGAGCTGGCTTCAAGAACCTTTCGGTTAAAGCTCTTGAAGGTGTTGCAATTAAAGAAGGAATTAAGGGTGTGCTCAGCGCTTGTTCTTGGGTCCCCCAGTTATTGGTCGAATCTGATGCTAGGAACGTGGTTCAAGCCTTGGTGTTTAAAGATCGAGATCTTTCTGAATTTAACAACATTGTTGTTGATATTCTTAGTCTCTCCAATCTGTGTGGGGAGGTTAATTTTTTCTTTTGTGCTAGAGCTTGTAATAGGGTTGCTGATTTACTTGCTAAGTATTGTGGAGATCGGTCGGTGATTTGGAACTTTTTGTCTATCTCAGTTAGGGATAGGCCTTATTTTTGGAGGGGGGTTCTCCCCCCCTTGGTGGCCTCCGGCGTGGAGGTGGATTGTATTGGTGACTCTTGTTTCGGGTAATATTATGTTTGTTTTTTTTCAAAAAAAAAAAAAAAAAAAAAACTTTTACCATGCTTAAAAATAAGATTCATTACTACTACTTTAATTAGTAGACTTACGAACCACATAGACTTAATGCTACAGTAAGCATATAAGTTTTCTTTTTTTTTTTTCTTTTTTTTTTCACTGGAGTATAAAATTTAAAACATGGAGGGCACTACTACTCTCAAAGAAATTGATAGGCAAGTACCGATTTTCAGAATCAAACTTGTGACGCTAGTATTGAACTGGAATAACATTAAACAATAAAATAACTGCGTCACTGACCCATTCAGTCACATTAGCATTTACTAGAAGAAAGAATGGACAATATGTGAACAGAGAACAAATAAGATATTGTAGAAAAAATTATCAGAGCTCTTTTAACAAAGAGCAATTGAAATTACAAAGAACTTGAAATAAGAAAAAAAAAATCGTCAGAGCGTGGCTTTCATCTACTGGGTTAGGATTTGAAATACTTACCTTTGCCTGAATCTCCACCAAGTTGAATCTACCAGAATCCTTCAAAGAAGTAGAAAACACGGTTAATTTCGTTACTGTAACAACACTGACACAGTCTTCATTGCCCCATTCCTGATTGTACTCTTAACTGCTACTTAATATCATATTTAGTGTTATTAATAACGTATGGAGTTAAGCTTAGTTGGTAATTTTAATTACCTTTACCTACTACTCTGTTTTCTAATGTATAAATAGCAGTAGGATGTAAAAATGAAGTAAGTAATACAAAGACCTCTCTTCAGCTGTTTCTCTATTTCTCCCTCTCTGTTTCGACACTCTCTGTTTTCTCACTTGGTATCAAAGCAGCCATGGCTGATCTCTCGGTGAACCTAAACAAACCAGAGAAGGACGCAACAACTATAGAAACACTCAGAAAGCTCGACGAAGAGAAACGCGCAGCTAAGGGAAAAGGCAAACTCAAGAAAACCAGGGAATTCTGGTTAAGCACCAAAAAACCCCTGTGGGATTTTTAGCGTGTTCAAATTTCCTTAATCAGGTGATTCCAATCAAACTAGACCGAAACAACTTCTTATTATGGAAAACAATAGTACTGCCTCTCCTTAAAGGTCACAAAGTTGAAGGCCACCTAGATGGATCCACACCCTATCAAGAGGAGTTCATCATTATCCCTCCTTTTGAAGATGATCACAGAGGTATGTCTCTTCTTAATCCTGAAAAGGATGTTTGGAACACCACTGACCAACTACTGGTAAGCTGGCTGTACAGCTCCATGACACCAAAAATGGCCATTCAAGTCATGGGCTATAACACTGCTCAATCCCTATGGAAAGCTATAGAAAACTGCTATGGAGTTCACTCCAGGTCTCAAGAAGACTATAATCGACAGATGTTCCAGCAAACTCGAAAAGGAACAGCAAGGATGAGCGAGTATCTGACCAAAATGAAAGAATATAGTGACAACTTAGCTATGACTGGTCATCCTATTGACACCAAAACTCTTGTCTCCTACATTTTGGCTGGGTTGGATGAGGATTACAATCCAATAGTGTGTGTACTACGCAACAATGAGCCTGACTGGTTGCAGCTTCAGTTCTAATTAATCTCCTATGAACTAAGGCAAGAAAAACTGCAGTCTTTAAGAGGTAACTCCTCCATGTTCCAACCTTCTGCAAATTTGGTCACAACCAACAAATTCAAGCCATCAGGGAACACCAACAACTCCTCAACACAGAAGGGACACACCAACCAACCTTCTTTTCCAAAGAATGTACCACCTCAAGGCTACTCAAACCAAAAAGGCAAAAGAGGCAAATGGAAGGGTCAAGACAGGTATTCACCCTACACAACTGAGAAATGCCAAATCTGTGGAAAAGTTGGCCATATTGCTGCAGTATGCTATTACAGGTATGCCCCTCGAACCAACTCTCCTACAACTAGACAGACACCTCAAGCTGCTTCTTCTACCTCGACTACTCTCATGGCCTATCCAGAGACTCTTCAAGATGAAGGATGGTACCTAGACAGTGGTGCTACTAACCATGTCACGACTGATATGAGCAGGCTAAGCCTTCAGAGAGAAACCTCGGGTAAGCACTCTATATCTGTTGGTGATGGCACTCAGGTTCCCATTGTTGGCATAGGAAACACTTATCTTAAATCTAAAGGAGTCATCTTAGCTCTAAAAGATGTTTTACATGTACCATTAATGAAGAAAAACCTACTGAGTATATCCAAACTCACTAAAGATAACAATATCACGGTTGAATTTGATGATTTTTTCTGTGTTATTAAGGACAAAAACACCAAAGACATCAAGATCCTAAGGAGACTTGAGAAGAGACTCTACAGGATTATTCATTTTGGAGAAGATGTGTATGCTCATCTTCCTAGACCTACTGAAGAAGCAACTTTTGAGGAAGTCAGGCACAGCAGAACAATCCCCACTCCAGCCATGAAGAAGAATTTGTCCAGAAATTCTACAATTCCTTCTGCTTTTGTTGTTTGTAAAAGAGGGACTTGGCACCAACGTTTGGGCCATCCTTCCACTAGAATTTTAGGCCAAATTCTCTCAACTTGTAAGAACTCAGTAAAAGGAAATGAAAGTCTAATATTTTGTGAAGCCTGCAAGTTTGGAAAGACTCACAAACGGCCTTTCTTTATTTCTACATCTAAAGCAGCTTGTCCTTTATCTCTAATACATATGGATCTTTAGGGACCTGCCCCTGTGATGTCTAGTAAAGGCTATTCCTATTACATTGCGTTTCTTGATGACTGCACTAGATACACTTGGATTTATCCTCTCAAGTTGAAGTCTGAAACCACAACCACATTTACAGATTTCCAAAAACTTGTTGAAAGATAGTTCTCCACTCAAATTAAAACCATTCGCTATGATGGAGGGGGAGAATTTAAACCTCTCAGCCAACTATGTCAACAGCTTGGCATCACCATTCAAATATCATGTCCTTACACTAGCCCACAAAATGGGCGGATTGAAAGAAAACACAGACACCTTGTTGAAACAGGGTTAGCTTTATTGGCACAAGCTCAAATGCCCTTAAAATTTTGGTGGGAAGCTTTTCATACTGCCACTTACCTTGTTAACCGGCTGCCAACTCCTGTCCTAAACCACAAATCACCCTATCAGACTCTACACAAGAAAAAACCAGACTATGCTTTTCTTAAAGTTTTTGGCTCAGCTTGTTACCCCTATCTCAGACCTTTTCAGGCTCACAAACTCAACTTTCACACTGAAAAATGCCTATTTATTGGTTATCATGACCATTACAAAGGATACAAATGCCTTAGTGCTTCTGGGCGTCTATTTCTTTCTAGGCATGTTCAATTTGATGAAGAAACGTTTCCCTATACTGATCTCTTTTCTACAAGCACCTCTTTTGATTGTAGGACTGATGAACTGTCTGCCAAGCATCCTGATGCAACCTGGATCCATCGTCCAACCAGTATCACATTGGCTCCTCCTGTGCTGCCAAATACCTCTTCAGCCACTGCATCTTCTATTTCTTCTCTCGCTGCCAACACTTCTAATTCAGCATCAAACGGTCGCACAATGGATACACCATTACGTATATCTAATGGTAATCGGCTGCAAAACCAGCACTCTCCTATTGCTTCCCCTACTATAGCTCCTTCCACGGATGTTACTGATGTTCCACCTGCTGCCTCTCCTTCTGCTTCTTTGTCTGCTGCCTTATATCCACACAAATCCATGACCAACAATCATCCAATGACAACTCGTGCTAAAGCAGGCATCACCAAACCCAATCGTTACTTTGGCGGATTAATTGATAATTTTTCTTCCACCATTGATTGGTCCCTTGTTGAACCAACAGTACTCTACAAACAAGCATGTACTGTGAAAGAATGACGAACAACAATGGACAGTGAATTCCAAGCATTACTCAAACAAAACACATGGACTCTGGTTCCTCCTACTCCACATCAAAGGCTGGTGAGCACCAAATGGGTGTACAAAATCAAACGTGATAATAATGGCCTCATTGATAGATACAAGGCACGCCTAGTTGCTCGCGGTTTCTTGCAAAAACAAGGAGTTGATTATGGCGAAACATTCTCCCCAGTTGTCAAGCCTGCAACGATACACATCATTCTAACTCTGGCAGTCACTTGGAAATGGCCTATCAGACAACTTGATGTCTCCAATGCCTTCCTTCATGGCACCCTACATGATGAAGTCTACACTCCCCAGCCTCAAGGTTACACTCATCCTACTCTATCCTCATATGTATGTAAATTGAACAAAGCCATTTATGGCTTAAAACAAGCACCACGAGCGTGGTACCAAGAACTTCACTCCTACCTAACTAAACTGCAGTTCATCCAATCCAAAGCTGACAGCTCTCTGTTCATACTCTCTCACTCCACTGGCACCGCATATCTCTTGATATACGTCGATGATCTTCTTCTCACGGCCTCAACCCCCTTATTGCTACAGCAGGTTATAACCAGACTCCAAGCTACCTTTGCTATTCGTGATCTTGGCTATCCACACTACTTCCTTGGTGTGCAGATACATCAAACAGCAAATGGTCTTCTCCTCACTCAAGAGAAATACATACAAGATATACTTGTTAAACATCAGCTCACGCACCTTAAATCAGTTCCTACTCCTATGATCTCAGGCAAGTTACTCTCCAAAACTGATGGTGAACCCCTTGCTGATCCTCAACTGTATAGAAGCATTTTGGGCTCCCTACACTATCTGCAACACACTCGGCCAGACATCGCTTACTCTGTCACTAAACTAAGTCAGTTCAATCAAGCCCCTAGTACAACACACTGGAAAGCTCTTAAACGCGTTCTCTGCTATCTACAAGGAACCGTGTCCTATGGCATTCGAATTCAACCTGCTCCTCACCTCACCTTGACCGGTTTCTCAGATGCTGACTGGGCCTCGTGTCCAGACGACCGAAAATCCATTACCGTCTCATGTGTTTATCTTGCTAACACGCTTATCTCCTAGTCTTCCAAGAAACAAGCCGTTGTGGCACGGTCGAGCACCGAGTCTAAGTATCGTGCTCTTTCATTAGTTGCGTGTGAGATCATTTGGTTGCTTTCTCTCCTCAAAGAATTAAATGCTTCTCTGTCCAATCCTCCCCTTATATGGTGTGACAATGTATCAGCTAATGCTTTGGCTTACAATCCTGTTTTTCATGCTCGCACAAAACATATAGAAGTCGATGCTCATTTTATCCGGGATCACATACTCTCCAACACACTGGAAGTTCGTCACATTCGCTCTCGAGATCAGCTGGCCAATTTCCTCACCAAACCGTTATCCCCACAGCAGTTCTTAGATCTTCGTGTCAAACTCGGACTTCAGTCTCTTCCCGTGCCTCGTTTGAGGGAGGTTGTAAGAACACTGACACAGTCTTCATTGCCCCATTCCTGATTGTACTCTTAACTGCTACTTAATATCCTATTTACTGTTATTAATAACGTATGGAGTTAAGCTTAGTTGGTAATATTAATTACCTTTACCTACTACTCTGTTTTCTAATGTATAAATAGCAGTAGGATGTAAAGATGAAGTAAGTAATACAAAGACCTCTCTTCAGCTGTTTCTCTGTTTCTCCCTCTCTGTTTCTCCCTCTTTGTTTTCTCACTGTTACCTGCAACTGCAAAGAAGTTCCATTTCTACATGAAAATCACAATGGAGGTCTTCACAACAAAAGTATCGATGAATTCGATGGCATGGATAACTGATATCGGATGAAAAACAAAGAGAAAACATAATTAGGCTTGATCGAACATGATCGATGGTGGTTGAAAAGTAACAAAAATCCTAATTATGAAACCACATGTGTACTGAAATTGGTGTAAAAAATGTGGAATAGAACGTGCAACAACAAGATTAAAGAAGAAGAAATTTTGATTTGAATAATAAATCAAAGGATAATCGAAAGAGAAGATGAGAAGTGAAAATGAGAAGAAAGAGTGACATCGAACAAGAGAGAGAAAGAGAGTGATGAAAGAGTAGCGACTCAAAATGGAAAAAAGAAAGACCACTGAATTACTCGAATTTGAACAGTTATACATTGTTTTAAATCTGTGCTATATGAAACCAAATTAGGGATGTAGCTAATCCGACCACCAAACAGGTATCAGAGAGATTAATTTAATTAAACTTGGTTAAGTTAATCCTTTTGTCAAACACGTGGTTAGAATTTGATTTAAAAAATACTTGTGAACTTTTAAAAACTTTCCAAGTACTCACAACTTAAAAAAAAATCATTAAAAAAAATATTATCATAAATAAATTTTAGATAAAAAAAATATTACACTTCAATTTGATTAATATTATTGACCTTTCAAATCTTTTTAAATATTCTTAGTAAAAAATAGTTTTTTTTTTCTTTATTCATATGTTTTTTCTCTTAGTAAAAAGTTATGAGAGTCTTTATATAACAACGTGACCAAAAACAATTTCTAAAATTCAAATTTCATAATCGAAATCATCATTCAGCTTATTTAGTTAAAAAAAAAAAAAAAAAAAAAAAAAAAAAAAAAAAAAAAACCAAAAATTTAAGAACTGGTTTGATTACCATTCAACTTCAAATTTTTATTTTAAAAAATTTAAGTTTATTTAAATTTCAATTCTCTGCAAAAAGTTTCATTTTTTTAGTACAAATTAGGAGATGAGACAACAAACCCTACATAGAGGGTAATCAAATATTATTCTCAAATAAATTGAGAGCAAAATATCGATTCAGAATCGAACTTGTGACGTTGGTATTGAACTCTATTAATACCAAACAATGAAATCACTGTTTCACCAGCCCTTTCACTAAGTTTCATATTCCCTTGGAAGAGTCGGTGAATGCTAATGGAATTTCAAAAACTAAAACAAGCCTTTGTAACCTACCTTTTATTTTATTTTCAATTTTTAAAAACAAAGATAAGATATAAATTTCAAGGTAAGAAAATCAAGTGGATGAAATAGTTGTTGTATGCTTAAATTTCAGAAATTAAAAACAAAATAATTATCAAACTGAGTATAAATTTTTTTTAAGATGCATTAAAAAAAATGTGTGTATAATGAATATTTTGGAGTAGAGATTTCTTCAATTATTCAAAATTTAAATATAATTGATCATTTATACTCTATTTTTAGTTTGAATTTGTTTAAATGATTGAGTTACTTATTTGTTTGATAGCTAAATCAATTAACACGAGGTAGAGTAAATCATCTATTTTATAAAATGTTATGTGATATCAATATTTACTTGTTTGAGTTTAATGAATACTGATACAATATTAGCATAATCTAAGGTTTCATTTTCATACCAACCGACAAAGAGTAACTTATTAATCTTATAAATATTAGAAGGTATCATCACATTTTTAACAGGGAATCCTCAATATAATTCAAATAATTAAACAACTAAAATGTATTTATAAGATTAATAAGTTACTCTGGGTTCGGAAAAAGAATGCGAACACCCCTTAGGGGGAAAGCCGTGGAGGTCAGGACTCCTCTAGAGTCGACCGAGTCCAAGTAACGACTGGATCCACTAATAATGACCAGGAGTTACGTCGAGTAAGCCAGCTCGAGGGGGTTGGTCATGGAGGTCAAGTCTCTCCAAAGAGTCGACCGAGTCCAAGTAACGTATGGAGACACTGCACCCCGCGACGTCCCCTATTACAACGAGTAGGTCAACCCGAGTGGGTTGGTCATGAAGGTCAAGACTCCCCTAGAGTTGACCGAGTCCAAGTAACGCATGGAGACGCTACATCCCGTGGCGTCCCTAGTTACAACGAGTAGGCCAACCCGAGTGGGTTAGTCGTGGAGGTTAAGTCTCTCATATCGACCGAGTCCAAGTAACATTTAGGGACGCTGCACCCCGCCACATCCTAGAGTTACAACGAGTAGGCCAGCCCAAGTGAATTGGTCGTGGAGGTAGGACTCTCCCCAGGAGTCGACCGAGTCCACGTGCTGCACCCCGCAGCGTCCCCAGTTACAATGAGTAGGTCAATCCGAGTGGGTTGGTCATGGAGGTAAGGACCCGTAAGGGTTGACCGAGTCCAAAGCCGACCTCTGAGGAGGACGGTCGAGTAGGCCGACCCGAGTGGGTCGCTCGTGGAGGTTAAGACTTTCCTGTGGATAAGTCGACCAAGTCTAAGTAGCGGTTGGAAACGTTGCACACCCGTAGTGTCCTAACGAGTAGGCTGCACCCCTAAGGGGTCACCCGTGGAGGTGAAGACCTGCTAAGGTTGACCGAGTCCAAGTAACTCCTAAGTCAAAGCTGTTACACCTCCAAAGGGTAACGGTAAGAAGTTACGCCGATATTTATACCCGACTTGATGATAGACGTTTCCAACGGCCGTCCATTAAGTCGCCCATAAGTGAGTTACAGCGATTACGAAACTGATTGCTATAAGAAGTCAGATCATTCTCCATTTCAGGAGAGGCGAATCTTAAGCTAAACTATGCTAAGTATTCTTGTGTCATTCTTAGTTCTAAAAGTTCGCTAAATTATTCTCCTAAATCCCCTACTGACTTAGGCATCGGAGGCCCTGTGGCTCACACCACACTGGTGTGTCCTAAATTATTCTTTTTTGTAGGTTTTTCATCCTCGGTAATATAAATCGTACTGTGGATATCTATTGACCATTTTTCGGCATCAACAGATAAGAATCAGAACCAGAGCAACTCGTCCAACGAACAGACGAATTGAGTTTAGCTAATGAGTCAGCAACTCCATTTCATCCACACCTACAAAACCCAAACGATATATTCCTAAATCTCAGAATCATATCTTAAATATATGTGATACTATTGATTTTAGTTACATCTTGGAAAATACCCTTAATCAAATTAATAACATTTTGCGAATAAGATTTCACCAAGATATCAAGCCACTTGTCTGCTCCACAATCCAACAAATGAGAGAGCCCATCTCTAACCGCCAAGTACTCCATCTCCAAAGCCGAGTAAGCTTTCACATCACTCTGAACCCACGATTCATCCTGCACAAACCCCTTTTAAACTCTAGTGTATGTAACAATTAAATTTTTAAGTTCTTAATTTGTTAAATTACCTCGATTCAAATTTGATAAGCGTTAAAATTATAACTCCTGTGCTTAATTTAAGTTTAGAAATGATAAAATTGTCATTTATAAGAAGAAGAAAAAATGTCATTTAAAAGAAACAAATGGTCTCTTGGTTCTCTCCTCTACCTTTGGCTTCTTCCTCCATCTCCATTTTTTGATCTCATCCTCTCTAAATTATTGATTTTAAATTGATTTTGATAAATGTTAACCCAAAAAAAAAAAAAAAAAACACTTCAATCAATTGTTCAAATGTAAATTAATTTGCAGAAAAGTCAAATTAATTGGATTGAAATTTGATTTCGTATGGGTTCTTTCACTTATTTTCCCAAATGATTTTCATTTAAACCATTCAATCAACGATTGAATTTAAGATCTTAGATGTTAATTTGTTCGATTAACATTTATCGAAATGAATTTAGGGAGTATGAGATTAAGAAAGGCAGATGTACGAAAATCTTTTTTTAAATGACAATTTTATCCTTTCGTATCTTACTTAAATTAGATATAAGAGTCAGAATTACAACATTTGAAGGAGAAGGCGATAATTGCTCAAATAAAAAATTTAGGGTTTGTACAATATTTTCCATCATTATATTACTTTTCAAAAATATTACAGATAGCATATAGATTGATTGAGTGAGAAGACTCCAAACTACTTTTGAAGCAAAAGTGAAGAAACAAAGGAAACCCATAACACAAGGAAAGAATGAGAGATTCAGTTTTAAGTAGGAGTAACAAATACAGAAAATCAAACATGAAGTTTGAAGAGGACGATGGAGGCGGGAGGCGAGGGCGGGGCGATCGAGAAGGTGAGAATGGGAGGTATAAACAGAGGAGCATCAATGTCAGTGAGCAATGGATGTGACAATTGTTGCATAAACATCTATGTAAACAGCAACATTCAAGGTGTGAACAATTCAACGATGAATGGAAGTGAGGTCAAAATGGGAAGCCCAGGAGTTTGCTTCTTCTTTGGAGATATGGAATCAAAATCACATCCAAATAACAAATTATTTCATCAAATTCCCAAGCTATGGCAATGGGGTTTCATGCTACTTGTTCTTCTTCTACTTTTTCTCTTGCTTTCTAAGATTGGAATGATTTATTCTTAGATTATCCTTCCTTTTATTTTCAAGCTGAATTGGAGTGTAATATTGTGAAACAAATGTGATCTATCCATTGCACGGTGTTCTTTTGTCTTCGATATGAGTTTTGAGATGCCAAAACGAGCATAGCTCGATTGGCATAAAGCTTGTATTAACGAACTTAAAATTAAAGGTTTGGTTTTTAATATTTAGTCTCTAATTTTACCCCATATACAAACATATATTTTCATGTCTTCTAAGTTTTTTAAATGGCCGGTTTGATTTCCTTCCAACATGCATGGATTTCATTTTTCGAGTTATTAAAAAGTGTGAACATCCCTCCCAAAATGAATTGACAATGAGAGGAGCAGTCCACCTTATCTTATATCTTCAACATATCTCCAGCATGCCCTTTCAAGATGACACCATTTTTTGAAAAAACATCTTCGATTAGATCTGAATATGTGGTTCGAAATACCCGCTTTGACTTACTCAGGTCGGATCTGAACTTTTGGCATTATTAAATATCTGGTTTAGTCTTTGCCCAGTTGGATGGAGTCTTCGAAAACTAGCAATGTAAGGCTTAGAATGATCAATTATGATAAGAAGAGTTAAGGATCCATCCAAGTGGGTGATAAAAAGGCAAGAAGAATGTGTAGTGAAGTGGGTAAGTGTGACCAATCACAGGGAGCAACAGGAAGCATGAGAGGGAGCTATTGATGAAAAGAATAGAATAGGTTGACAGCCACATACTAATAATACTAATCGAACACTAAATCTAATATTAACACTCTAACATCCCTACAAGCAAACACGTCTATAGACTTATGAAATTTGGAAAGGAGTGGTTGAGACCTATCTAATTAAAAAACACAAGAAAAACACCAAAACAAAATAATATCACATTAACTAAACAAGAAACATGTCTAGTATCACAACGGTAACAAAGGTGAGTGTGAAGGAGATATAAAAGAGATAAAAAGGGAAGAAACGGAGCCGGTCGGATCAGTTCCGACTAGACCAATTGAATCGAGTCGAGATGGATGAAACTGATCCAACAAAAAGAAAATTAGAGTTGAATGAGGAAGAAAACAAATGGGAAAGAGGAGAAAACAAGGTCAGAAAGAAGGAACAACATGAAGTAGAAAAACTTGGGCTAAATAACATTATAATTGCCAGGAGCATTCCTTCTAATGAATTTTGTGCTGAAGATGTTCTAAGTTTCGATTTCCTCGTGCGGCTAGCGAAGGAGCACGACATGAAATTTGGAGGGAAAATAGAGGCTTGGTATTCATAAACTTAGAGTTGAGAAAGGAGGAATGAAGGAATAGTACTGACTACAAGGTTGAAAGGATATTTTCAACTTCATTTTTGGAGTTCTTTGTACAAAAAAAGTCCATCAAGGATTTTTTTAAGGGCACAAACAATTCAGGAAGAAAACAAAAATTGGGGAAGATGATTTCAAAAGAGATGGCAATATACAAAGGTTTGATTTAATTTATCTGCCAAGAAGACATAGATTATGTTATGTCCCTAAGGAAGGTAACACTACCGCTTAAGAAGAAAAATATATTCATAGGGGTAAATTGGACTTTTAATCCTAGCTATAAATAATGAACAATCTCGTGAAATATCGACTAATTATATCGTGGACATAACTTGTCCTATATTGAAAAAGAGTTCAGCACAAACTTTTAGTGAAATAAGTCAGATGTTAACGAATAGAGATTGGATCTCAGGTCATTTAAGCTATCATCTATAGGTTCATCGATCTGCGAGCTAGCTTATAATTGATAGTACAATGTTTTATTAGAGTGTTAGTTTGAAGGGTTCAAACTAGTTAATTAATTATGTTGGACATTTTAATTAAAAGAAATTTATACTTTAATTTATTAAACCTAAGTATTAATATATTTGATAAATTGATATATTAATAGCAAAAAAAATTAATTTATATATTTAATATATTAATTGAATTAATATTTATTGGATAAATATTAATTAAAGAGATTTAACCTGATTTTAAAAGACATTATATTTATCTAGATTCTAGGTCAATCTAAGCCTATAAATTAACGTCGTGGGGGCTCATTGTAGGAAGAGTAGAACTCCCCCTACATATTTGTGTACGGGAGCCCTACATTTTGATTATGTGGCACATTAGGTGCCACAAATTTATCTCAAATAGAGAAACTCTTCGCAAGTAGAAATTAAAATATCATCTTTCTTAGTCATTGAACCTCTGACGAAATTCTCCTAGCTCCTTATCCTCTAAAGACTTATCACCAAGCACTTAGTGTAGTAAAAACAAACATAGATTGGAAGATTGGAAGAGATCAATCAACTAGTCCATCGGGAATACTCGATCTTACTCAAAGTTAAAGAACTGACAGATTAGATCAAAGGTGTCAATGTTATAAGTATTTAATTATTGTCATAACTAACCAACACCTAGAGATTGCATGTTAGATTAATATTATGAACCTTTTATAATGAATCATGCTTTCATCGCGTTAATTGCATGAACCCCACCTAAATTCCCAACATTGTTTTTAGGAGAGAGTAATCCTCTTGAAATGCTACTATATAACATAGTAACCCTAATACCTTATTATTCTATATATATATATATAGTAAAAAAAAGGAAAATTGAAAGGTTTCTACGTAAAAGGGAGAAAAATGAGAGGAAAAAGGTGAGAAATGAGGTGCATTAATTGGGACAAGATTTTTTTTATGTAAAAATTAGATGTGACATTTTTTATGTGAAAGGAAGGAAACTAGTAATGGACTAGATATTTAGAGATAAAACTCATTTATTGGTGAGAAGAAAATGTCATTTGCATAATTTCAGATAAGTATGTTTATAATCATTGCCAACACCTTGAGGACAAGGTGTATTATAGAACGGGGGTTGGTAAGGTCTTTAAAGAGGGTAGTTTTGGAATATGAATATATTATGTGTCAGGGCATAATTATCACGACCCATATTTTTGTTACAACCCTAAGTGAGTTTGGTTTATTCTGCAGTTTAGCAAAATTACCCCTAGAGCATATTTGAAAATATTGAGAGTTTTGGGCTATTTGGTTATTGTAGGTTTTCATGTGTCATTGTTGTAATGAAGAGTAGTTGTGTTCCATCAAAGGTTGGAAACATCGTGTTTTCTTCAGAGTTTCATACAGAGAAAAGTGAAAGTAGAGAGCCTAGCCTCTACCGTCCACATTGACTACATTACTGTCGATCTACCCTTAACATCGCCAACATATCACCATGATCACGCCATAAGCGCGCGTGAACAACTCATGCCTTGCTCATCTAGTACACATGTACCACCCCATGTGTGTGCCTTTGCCGGCGTTCCAGTTTTCTCGATCGCCACCCCTCGTAAGTGACTGAGACGCGATCAGAGTCCTAAGCCTCCATCGCTCACGATCCGACTTGAGACTACGATAGATGGAGCACATGTGTATCCTTTATAGGTGGCCTAGTCTCCTGACCTAAACTCCTATTTCTTTCAAGTTCAATTGGATCAAGGTCAGCCCATGTAAGTCCTGCAAGTCAATTGGGTTGCATAATAGAATCATTAGTCTTCTTGACCCGATAGATTCTAGGATATGATTATTAAAAATACTTTGAGGACCAAAATGCAAAATTAATTGTTTTTTGTTAAGTTTGTTATTGGCCATTTAGGTTGTATAAATACCCATACTTTCTTATAATTAATAGATAACAAAATTTCCTCTTTATCTGCTATTTTCTCTCTCCCCAAATACCAATTAATATGGTATCAAAGCACCTTAAATGGTGATATGACTGCTTTACTCTCTTTCTTCTCCTTCTTTTTTCGGTGATATGACTCTTTTTTCTCTCTCTTTCTTCTCATTCTTTTTCTTTTCCAGTTGCTCTAATTTCTCCATGGAAGAAATTGATCCATCCCTTTCTGCAATAGAAACAGAGTCATATGCAATCAATAGACGACAATAGCAGACTGTTGTAGCAAATCCACCGAGTTATTATGGATTGCATCACAGTGATACGAGTAATTTGGTTTTAGTCATTGAGGTTCTGAATGATGATAACTATGTAACATGGAGTCGTTCCATGATAATTACTCTCTCTATTCGCAACAAATTGGGATTTGTGAATGGGACGATCAAGAAACCCATTGAGCCGGATCTTTTGTCATTGTGGACAAGAAATAATCATGTGGTCATTTCTTGGATTCTAAACTCAGTATCTAGAGGTATTTCTTCATCTATTATTTTTAGTGATTCTGCAAGAGATATCTGGATTGATTTGAAGGGGAGGTTTCAAAAAAGAATTGGGCTAAGAATTTTCCAACTAAAAAGATCTCTAATATCTTTAAAACAAAATCAAGATTTAGTCAACAATTATTTTTCAAAAATCAAGAGTTTATGGGATGAGTACTCATCTTATAGGCCAAGTTGTACTTATGGACTTTGCACTTGCAATGGTGTTCGAGAAATGGAAGAATTCAATCAACTTGAATATCTCATTATTTTTCTCATGTGTCTCAATGACAATTTTGCTCATTCAAGATCACAAATACTATTAATGGACCCACACCTAAACATCAACAAAGCATATTCTCTTATAGTGCAAGAAGACGATCCCAAAAATGATACGACAATACTTAGTACGCCAGTAGTGGCATTAGCTGTGAGCAGTCAACCCGGTTTACTCAAAACACCACATTTGCAATCTGCTCAAAATTCTGGAAGAGGAAAAAATAAACTTGTTTGCAGCCATTGTGGATATTTGGGGCATACAGCTGACAAATGTTATCGAATCCATGGTTTTCCTCGTGGTTTTCATTCCAAAAAGAATTCTCAAGGGATTCAAACTAACAAGATCAATTCTCAGAATTCAAGTATTGAGGACACATTGAATAATATTTTAGAGTTGCTTCAAAATCAAATGGGGAATAAAAATGAACCTCAAAGCAAGAATGATACAGAAGCATCAACTTCTCAAATTGTAGGTATGTTGCCTATTTTTTTTTCCTTTAGACTCACAATGGATAATAGATTCGGGTGCTAGTTCTCATGTTTGCCATAACAAAAAAACTTTTTTCATCTATGTCTATCAGAAATACTTATGTTGTTATGTCGATAAGAAAAGAATACATGTTGATATGATGGGAACTATTGTTCTTAATACTAATTTGAGACTAGATAGTGTGCTTTATGTTCCTGATTTTTCTTACAATCTTTTGTCTATTAGTGAATTAGCAAAGGATAACAGGTATGCAATTTCTTTTTCTGATGATGAATGTATTATTCAGGACAAGTCCATTTCGAAAATGGTTGGGAAGGCTAGAGTTCATGAAGGGTTATACATTCTTGATATTACTTCTCATTCTTTAGTTACACAAGTAAATTCTATATCCAAAGCAAGTATAAGTTCTCTTTGGCACGAAAGACTAGAACATCTTTCACACACTCCTTTATTAGCTTTAAAAGATGTACTAAATTTGTCGTCAGATTGCAGTGATTTTCATCAATGTAATATTTGTCCTATGACAAAACAACATAGACTCAAGTTGTCTTCGAGTAATAAACAAGTCTATGATATTTTTTATCTTATCCACGTAGATGTATGGACCATATTCTATCACTTCTCATAATTGATATAGATATTTTCTTACTATTGTAGATGACAAAAGTAGATACACTTGGATATACATGATGAAAACTAAATCTCAAGCTATTACTATTGTTCCTCAATTTTTTAAGTTGGTTGAAACTCAATATAAAAAAAAAAATATTAAGATTTTTCGATCTAATAATTGACCTGAACAATCCTTCACTCAATTTTTTAAGGACAAAGGAGTAATTTATGAGTTTTCATGTGTTGAAAGACCTGAACAAAAAATTCTATAGTTGAAAGAAAACACTAGCACATCTTGAATGTGGCTGGAGCTTTACTTTTCCAATCCAAAATTCCTCTTGAATATTGGAATGAATGCACTTTGATTGTTGTTCATCTAAAACACCATCTCATGTACTAAACGGGAAAACACCTCATGAAATATTTAAAGGCCAAATAGCTGATTATAGCCAACTTAAAGTTTTTGGATGTTTGACATATGCTTCATCTTTACTGTCTCATAGGAATAAGTTTTCTAGTCGTGCTATTGAATCCATTTTCATAGGATATCCTTTAGGAATAAAGGGATGCAAACTTTTAAATATAGAAACTAGACAAATTTTTATTTCTAGAGATGTATTTCTTTCATCAAAATACTTTTCCTTCGAGCATATGGAACAAAATAAAAATTTTCATTTTTTACATGTCAATCCTTCTATTTCCAATCACACAGACATTTGTTTTGATGTTGACAATGCACAAGGTACAGTTAATAATGGCAACACTGGCCAATCGCAGTGAGGAAATTTCAAATTCTTACACAAAGGACACATTGGTGAGTCCCAATAATCCTAATTCATGTACCAACATATTGGATTATGGTATTACTTCTTCTACAGCCAACAATCTAGAGGATAATGTAAGGAATTCACCTATTAACCAGCAGCTTTCCATGTCCTCGGGTACACAAGATGTTGGTTCTACTTCATCTTTTTCTTGTCCAGAATCTGACTCTCTTTTTTCAAGTTTACCAACATCTCTTATTAATGAAGATAATTCTTTTCATCTTCCCAATATATTACTCTTCCTCCAAGAAGAACAACAAGAGAAATTTGAAAACCAAGGTACCTACAAGATTACCGTTGTAACTTGCTTAAAAACACTTCCATTCCTTCATTTCCTTCTCGTCATCCTTTGCAAACTGCTATTTCCTACAAAGATTTATCTTCTTCTTTTGGTAGTTTTAGTCTCAAATTATCCTCACAAAAGGAACCTACCTATTATGATCATGAGGTTGTTACTCTTTCTGAATAGAGAAAAGTTATGAGTGAGGAAATTGATACCTTAGAATCATATAATACTTAGTCTATTGTGTCTCTTCCAAGAAATAAGACATCTGTTTGTTGTAGGTGGATATATAAGATAAAGCGACAAAGTGATGGCACTATAGAAAGATACAAGGCCAGGTTAGTTGCAAAGGGATATACACAAAAAGAAGGAATTGATTATGTGTATACTTTTGCTCCAGTTGCTAAAGTAGTGACGATTAGAGTTTTGTTAGTCTTAGCTCAATCTAAAAATTGGCATATTGTATAATTAGATGTGAACAATGCTTTTTTACATGGTGAGTTACAAGAGGAAGTTTACATGGATCTTCCTCTTGGTTATAACACTAAAATAGATTCTCCTTCTAATACAAAGCTTGTTTGCAAACTTCACAAGTCTATATATGGACTTAAGCAAGCTTCTCGACAGTAGTATGCTAAATTTCCTTCTACTCTTTTTTCTCTTGGTTTTAGTCAATCAAAGTCAGATTATTCATTGTTTTTAAGAGGAAAAAATCAATATTTTATAGCTGTCTTAGTCTATGTTGATGATATTATTATAACTGGAGTTGATACCAATGTCATCAAGTCTCTTACACATTTTTTTAATACTAAATTCAAATTGAAAGATTTAGGTTCTTCACGTTTTTTCTTGGCCTTGAATTAGCTCGGTCTAAGAAAGGAATATATGTCTCTCAACGAAATTATGCTTTAACAATCATTGATGATGTCGTCTTATCGGAGCAAAGCCAGAACATTTGCCAATGGATCCAAAACAAAAACTTCAACTCTCTATGGATGAACCATTACATGATGCAGCTTCTTAACGAAGACTATTTGGACGTCTTATATATCTCACCATAACAAGACCGAACATCACTTTTGCAGTCAATAAGTTAAGTCAATTTATTTCTTCTTCGTGTACATCTCATATGAAAGCTGTTATGCATTTACTTAGATATATAAATCATGCTCCTGGTTAAGGCATTTTGCTTACCTCTACATTTGATTTCAATTTAAGGGCATATATAGACTCTGATTGGGCCTCTCGTTTAGATACAAGAAAATCTACTACTGGTTTTTGTGTTTTTTAGGGAAATCTCTTATTTCATGGAAAATAAAGAAGCAAACAACAGTGTCCAGATCATCAGCAGAGGCAGAGTAGAGAGCCATTGCGGCAGTGACTTGTGAATTGATTTGGCTATCCTATTTACTTGCTGATTTGAATATTCATCCTACCTTGCCCGCTGCTCTTATGCGATAACCAATCTGCTGTACAGCTAGCACATAATCCTATTTTTCATGAAAGAACAAAGCACATAGAGTTAGATTGTCATTTCGTCCGAGACAAGATAAACAATGGATCTGTGAAGCTGCTTCCTATTCGTAGTGATCAGCAAATAGCCGATATTTTTACAAAAGCTTTGAGTGCTCCTTCATTCTTTTCATTGTGTTCCAAGTTGGGTATTTTGAATATTTTTAGTCCAACTTGAGGGGGGGGCATATTAAGAATACTTCGATGACCAAATTGCAAAACTTATTGTTTTTTGTTAAGTTTGTTATTGGTCATTTAGGTTGTATAAATACCCATACTTTCATTAACAGATAACAAAATTTCCTCTTTATCTGCTATTTTCTCTCTCCCCAAATACCAATTAATAATGATTCTCTTTTTTTTTTTTATCTTCTTCCATGTCTGACTCGTCTTCTCAAATGAAGTTCTTGTTGTTTTTAGTTCTTGTGTTTTGCTTTATTTTATTTTTTTAGTCATTGGGTTTGTTGGCCTTAGTTTGTTTTTATAAGATTGAGTTCAAATACTATATAGATCTCTAAAAATTTGAATTTTGTTTTACTTTTTTCCCTAAATTATGAAAGTCCAATATATATAGTCCTTGGCCTACAAGTTTAGTTCACAAGAAACACTGAAAATATAAATGGATTGTAATGAGGAAATTGAATCTCCCAAGAGCAATGCTGATACTGAGTATCAAAGAAGAATTATATAGCTTAATAATTAATTTGACACGAGTAAGAACATTTATTTAGGGGAAGACAAGAGGAGTAAGAAAGAACCTGTACGCTAAAAACAAGGAGTGGATTTAAGCTGTGAATTAGAAACATTCAAGGAAGACATCTCCAAATAAAATTCTTAATCAACACAGTATTGATCGATGAGATTATACGCAAACAAAATTGGCAGAAACAAATTAAGGAGGAGATTACTATTTCTTGAGGAATTGCAAGCCATTGGCGTTGGAGTAGCGCTCCATGAATCTCATGAACCTGTCCCACTCCCTTGGACTCCGCATCACGTACTTAGCCTCGATTCCAGCAGGCTTTCCATTGATGAACTTGGCATTCACATCCACAGACTGAATCACGCCTTCCTCGTCGATCATGTAGAATCCGGTGATGTCCCCCACCTCCGACGACGAGTCGAACACCGACGGCTCCTCGAACTTGAAAATGGCCATTCCGTTGGTGCCGTCTCGCGATTTCGTCAGCCTCACATCAGGCACCGTCTGCTCGTCCGTGCCCTGGATGAACTGAATCTTCGGCTCCACCATCGCCACGATCCGATTCAGCGCCCGAGTCCTTAAGATCTGGCAGTTTCCGGCGGAGATGGCAAGAGAGCGGCCGTGGAATGTGGAGGAGGCGCTCCGGTAGAGATTGAGGGAGGCGGAAGGAGAAGAACGGAGAGGAATTCGAGAGTGAGAGAGAGTGATTGAGTTGCAGCATTTGAAATGTTGAGTACTGGATCCCAGAGCTTGCACAGCCGCCATTGAAACGCACTCTTTTCAGCGCTGAAGAGAGACAGAGAGATAAAAGGGAGAAGGGGTTGTAGTGGGAAGATGCGGTGTGTAAGGAGGACAGCCAGTCGCTTCTTTTTCATTCCTACACCATACATTTACAATCAAATATATCTCTTTTTCTACATTCTTCACTAAACATTTTGTCAAAAAAAATCAAATAACAAGTTAATATTGTTTTTTTTAATTTATTTTTATTAGTTCTATAATAATAAGGGGCTGAGGACTCTAATCTCGGGATATCCACGTGGCAGGGCTAGGCCACCAAATGATTTCCCCATCTCATCGCTGCTTCCAAAATTAATCATCTTCTCACCAAAATTCTTTGTTTTGATGTCGAGGATTGGGTCTGGGGTGATTTCAGTTTGGCTTTTGTCAATTTTGTGTCAAATCGGCAATCGAATAATTATTCTTGCTTTTTCAATAATCGTTTCAGAACAGATGCCCAATAAAGGACAAAATCATTAGTTCGGTCCGACTAGTTTCGGTTTTCGATTTTGCTTTCAATAAGAATTTGATTTATTTTTCAATTTTTTTTGTCTCCTTTAAATTTGATTTTGAAATTGATTCTAAATATTTTTATACTAACCAAAAATAACATTTTCTATAAATATCACAATATTTACAATGTTCTTACTTCATATTTACCATTTAAATTTTTTTCTTCGGTCAAATATATATATATTTATTTATTTTTCTTATATTTATATATTCGGTTCAGTTGGATTTTTCGTTGGTTCCTCCCTCAAGAACCGAAACCAAACCAAAATATTTTGGTTTTCTAGAATATCAAATCAAATAATCTAATATTGTTCTAAAAAATTAAACCGATCTGTTGGTTTTTCAGTTTTTCCTTTCCCCCCTAAATCGGGTTTTGCACGAAATTTTTCATTTTCTTTTTTCTTTTTTCTTTTTTTCATATTTTTTTAAGTAATAATTTCAAATAATTAAATATTTTTAGAAAATATGCATAAAGTTTCAATTATATTGTGAATTATTGAAGAAAAAAAAACTCATTTGAATAGATAATTTTACCAACAAATATATTTTATCTAAAAATTAAAGATATAAATAAAGTGGAAAACTAAAGCCTTTTATCCCGATAAAAAAAAAAAAAAAAAAAAAAAAAAAAAAAAACCTATCGCTCGTCCTTAGCCCCATTCTCCACCTGACAAGGGATTACCTGCTTTGTTAGTGACAAGCACCAACGTTGCTTGATTTAACAAGCTAGAAGGATCCTTGCAAAAACTCACAAATATGACAAACTTAACCGTTAAAATGTTGTCATTTCAATTTCAGTTTTTTTTTTCTATTTTTGACTAACACATAGTGGCAGGGTTTTAGTTAGTGCTAGTTTTTTCTCGGTCATATTTGTTAGTGGCTATATTTTAGTCACTAGTAATTTTTTCTCTTTTATTTTTGGCATAAATCTAGGAAGTCGTTCTTTATAATTTTTGAAATTTTATTCAATAATATATACATTTTTTGGAATTCTCAATTTCTCTATAAGCTATTTTTTATGCATTTTAACACTTTTGCAACAACCATGGTATCAGAGCTTTACTAGTCTTACGGGACCAAAATCAACAGGCAGTCAATCTTTAAACCCACCTATCGTTTTCACTTGTCAAAATTATCATATTTGATCAGTATAAATACAAGTTTTTTTGGAAGCTTATGACCTTTGGGAAGTTGTAAGCTAAAAAATACCAAACCCTTATTTTGCCAGAAAATCCCGCCATAAACCAAATCAAATTCAACAGTGAGCAAAAGGTAAAAAATCTCGAGTCAAGTCACTTATTCAAAATTCAGTAGCAGACTCTATTTTTTACAAAATTACGACTTGCAATACAGCAAATGAAGCTTGTGAAAAATTGAAGGAAGAATACAGAGACAGTGATAAAACACGTGAAATGCAAGTGTTGAATTTGAAAAGAGCCCTGAACATGCAGGAGGATGAAACAATTAGTAAGTATGTTGATCAAATCTCTTTAATTGTTAATAACATGAGATTGCTTGGTGAAGATTTTGCAGAGACAAGAATTGTAGAGAAAGTACTTGTGGCTCTTCTAGGGAGATTTAAATCTAAAATTTCTTCTCTTGAATAGTCCAATAACCTTAGCAAAATTTCATTAAGTGGGCTAATGAGTGCTCTTAAAGCGCAAAAGCAGCGAAGGAACTAGAGACGAGAAAAATTCACCGAAGAAGTTTTTTCTATACAAAACCAAAATTCGAGTAAGGGACAATATCAGTAATCAGAAAATAAAGGCAAGCATGTTGGTGGAAATAACAGTGAAGGTTTAAAGAGGTCATTCCCTCATTGTAAACATTGCAAAAAAAAAAAAAAAAAACAACGCATCTAGAAAAATACTGTTCGTGGAGGCCTAATGTTGTATGTGAAAATTGCAAGCAGATTAGGCATATATCATAAGTATGTAAATTAAAAAACAAAGGCCCTACATCTTCCCAACCTAAATTGGCAGATGCAAATGATGCACAAGAAGAACAGCTCTTTGCCAACAAATAACCCTCTGATTACTGGCTTACTTACAGTGATTGCACTCATCACTTGTGCCATGATGCAGACATGTTCAGAACACTTGATGATACTTACAAATCTAGAGCAAAAGTGGGAAATAGAGAATTTCTAGCAGTCAAAGAAGAGGATCAGTGATGTCTTAATTAATTCAGGTATTAAAACTATTCCTGATGTTTTGTTTACACCTGAAATTAGCCAAAATCTGTTGAGTGTTGAGCAGATGCTTGAAAAGAATTATTCACTTCATTATGAAAATCACTAATGCATTATTTTTTTTATCCCTCTGGAATAGAATTATTATGTGTTAGCATGAGAAACTGAAGTTTCATTGTGAATTGGGAGAAAGCAGGTGAGCAAGCCAACACAAGTGCTTTAGAATCAATTACAAATCTGTAGACTTAACCATTTCAACAAAAGAACCATTGCTGAAATGGACAAGAAAGACCTTGTGGAAGATATGCCTAAATTTTCCTATGAAACTCAAATTTGTGAAATCTGTCAAGGGAAGCTACCATTTTAGACAAATCAGACATTGTGATACGAATCAAACCACTGACTCATTGCATGTACCCAAATGACCTATTACAAGGAGTAAGGCAAAGAAGATTCAAGAAGTTTATACATTACATCTTTAAAAGCTTGCCAATGCACAAGAAGAGACAAAGTTTTTTTAGGCCAAATTCATTTACAATATTAGCACAACAAGTCAAAAAGAGAATGAAGTGAATATGGCATGAAGGAAATCATATATTATGGAAATTCAACCATGCATAATTTTTAATGAAGGAAATTTCCAGATTTCAAATTTTGGGACTTTTTAATTTCAAACATTGTCAAACAAGCTCATAATTGCTAAAGACTTTTCAGATGAGTTTATTTGGTGTATTTAAAACCAATCTACTATTTTGTCTAGCATTTAAGCCTCTCAATTGATGTATAATTGACTTTTGGCTTCATTGGTCTTATTTTCCGCTAAGTGCATTTAAAAGCTTTTTAGTCAATTTGTATTCCAAGCCCTGCAGGAAATTTTGGACTTAAAAATGGCTTGTAATACCACATGTTGGACAGAATATTGATATCAAAACTTGAATTTTCTTGACCCCATTTGGTGTTGTCTTTTTTTTTTTTTTAATCTTGCTTTAGGTTTGAATATAAAAAATCAATTCATTGGATTAGTTTTAATCAAACTAATTTTGGAGTGAGTTGTCTTATGATCTAAGATTGACCATAAAAGGTTCTAACTGAGATCTAAGAGTGTATTCACCACTCTAACATAACTCTTGGTTGAGATCAACTCTTGGTTGGGACCTCTAGGTTTGTAAAATCAAGCAACGTTGTAGCTTATCACATTGAGAATAAATCAAAACTTCAACTCATTCACACTCATGTGTGTGGCCTAATGAAACACCAAGACTTGGAGTGGCATTGGGCATCAACTAACCTTACCGTATACCCCACAACAAAATGGAAGTGCCTGAAAGGAAGAATGTGATAATAATGGAGATGGCCAGGTGTTCATCAATTGAATAAGAAATGCCAAACAAATTCAACAGCAAACCATCTCGAAATCTTTGGGTGTATATGTTACTGTGATAGCGAGTGGGGTGGTTGTGTTGAAGATTCTAAAATCACTTATGGATATTTATTTACCTTTGGCACAAGTTACTTTAGCTAGAGTTCAAAGAAGCTAGACAATAACTCAATAAAAGATTTGGAGTGTGAACAAATAGAAGTTACAAAGGTTATGTGCGATAATATTTTAGCAGTTCAATCTCCAAAAATCCAGTGTTTCATAGGAGAACTAAACACATAAAAATTAAGTTTTATTTTATCAAAGTTCAACAATCTAATGAGGTGATGCTTGTTCATTGTTCAACCGAGAATCAGCTAGCAGATATTTTTACCAAGACTCTACCTAAGAGCAGATTTGAAGACTTAGATAAAAAATTGGTGTTTGTAATCGAAATGTCGAGAAGGAATATTAGAATGTTGGCATTTCAATTTCAGCTTTTCTTCTATTTTTGGCTAACACTTAGTGGTAGGTATTTAGTTAGAGTAAGTTTTTTCTCGGTCATATTTGTTAGTGGTTATATTTTAGCCACTAGTGCCCGTTTTTTTCCATTTAGTTTTTTATTTTTAGCATAAAAAATAGGAAGTCACTCTTTATAAATTCTGAAATTTTATTCAATAATACATACATTTTTTGAAATACTCAATTTTCTCGGTAAGCTCTTTTTATGTGTTTTAACACTTTTGCCACAACATTAACAATTGATCCCAACAAAGAATTAAGTTAGAATGGTGATGAACTCTTAGATCACACTAAAAACCTATGATGATCACTCTTAGATCCTAAGACAACTCACTTCATAATTATTTTAATCAAGACTAATCCAATGAATTGATTTAACTTCAACTCTAAAGTAATATTTGAAAAAAAAAAACCCCATCAAACTATGTCAAGAGAACTAAAGTTTAATATTCAAATATCTGTCCAAAATGAGGTATTGCTAGGACGTGAGGCAAGTTGTTTAGAAGACGATACTCGACAAAGATAAACAAAAAAACTAGATCGCTAGCCCTACCACAACGGTTGATATCGCTGCCCCTATTCTTAGAAAAGATAGCTGACAAATCTAGTGGGGATCAAGAATATAGTCCTAATGAAGATGTGTCAGGTGTTTATGTACGTGGGGGAAGAAAGACTTGTGTTGTCATAGCTAAAAGAGCACATCTCATTCAAATCTCCAATGATGGTTGTTGGTGTTGGGAATAGAGGGTAGAATCATTCATTAAACGCTGCAGAAGCGGGTGATAACAAAACATTTTCACATAATATTTTGTCCAATTTAATTGTTTTTGATTAATTCAATTAATTTACCTGTAACATCCTAGTCCACATGAGTGACCGTTCCAAGCCTATAATTCCCAAAAGCAATAAGGACCTTATTCTCTATACATAATCAGGGTAAGTTATACAAATGAACAAAAAAAAAAAAATCAGCAAATATGATGAAATAAGTTGCAAAATCTAAATTCATTGTTGTTGAGATGAAAGTCTAAAAACAAAAGAAAGTGTTTGAATGTAGAAACGTTGAGTGATTATTAATGAGGTATGATTTTAAGTGATTAGAATTTGAGTTTTAGTAACAGCTCATTTGGATGTGGACGTTATTTCACTACAAGAATGAACACCTACGGCGACAGAACTTTTCGTTGCCTTAGGCATGAAATTCTGTCGCCTTAGCCTATAGCGACGCAAAAACTCCATAGCCTGAACCTCGTCGCCTTAATCTATAACGACGCAAAAGTGCTCCGTCATCATTTTTTGTCCCCATCGGCGACAAATGTGTGCTTCGTCGCCTTAACTTCGTACGACGACTGAGATTTGTTTCGTCGCCTTAGTCACCTTCTGCGACGGAAATCGCCCGTCGCCTTAGATAAGAACTATGTCGTCGCAGTTGATTCCTAGGGCGACAGAACTTTTCCGTCGCCTTAGAGACTCGTCTACGGCGACGGAGGCGTACTCCGTCGCTTTAGATATCTTGGGCGACAGAACTGTTCCATCGCCTTAGGTAATTTTTTTTTAAAATAAAAAAATCAATTAGTTTGTTTGTGATTCCATTTTTTAAAAGAAAATATAACTTCAAAATCGAAAGACAAACATAATTCACACTCAACATTTGCATTCATACAATTAAAGTGTACATAAAGTAATGTTAAATAAACATCCTAGAAATGAAATGTAAATACTATTTAAACTACTCCTAGAGATGACATTTTTTGAAGGTAAAAAAACCTCAACTAGTCCCTAGAGATAACACGATCGAGATAGCAATGACATGCATACAAGTTCGATTCAGTTTGACCTACAATAAGCGAGAATAATATGAATGTTAGAAAAACTTGAATATCAAGAATATAACCGAAATTATATTATTTCTAGAAATTTCGGCAGCATAACAGTATATTTTGAATTGACCCAAAAAATTTAAACCTGCAAGAAAGAACATATATTCAAAAATAGTGGCTATCTTTACTGCAGGATAGCCAGAACAACGTTTAAATAATTTCGTAAACAACATTAAGCAAGAAATTTACCTTTTCACTTGGATGACGAGCCACCACCGTCGAACCTTTTCAAAAGGTCAGCTAGTTGGGCCTGAAGAATTGCTTGTGTTTTATACATCATTTGTTGTTGCACTCTCATCCTAACTTGTTCTTCAGTCATCCTAGCTTGTTCTTCGGTCATTTGTGTCATTTTTTCACGTAAATGTATGTTTTCAGCACATACAACGGTCATTTTCTAGGTCATCTCACGTTGTGTTGAGGCAGCGGAAGCCCTTGAAACAGAAGAGTCATATCTTCCTCTTTTTTCCGGCGGCAAGTAGGTCATGCCCTTAATTCCGTCTATACGCCTACCTAACACTTGTTCACATATTTGTTGTTGAGTTAGGGGCGTTCCAGCTTCCATTGATTCATCCCGCAACTTGATCATCTTTTCGTGAATCATAAAATTATATATAAATTAAAGCATTCTGAGTCATTTATGTTAAGTAAATAATGAACTTACATAGGACTCCTTTGCTTGTTCACTAATCCAACGACTTTCAATTTCATTGTTGTGCACTTTATAGATCTGAAGCGGTGGAGATAGACGGAGGAGCAGCGGCGAAGGACGAGCGGTGGCAACGTCGACGGTGGGTGGTGGGTTTTTTAGAGAGTTTTGAGGGTTTGAGGGAGAGGGAAAGTGAGAAAATAAAAGAAGAGGCCGATTCTGAGTTCTGTATTAGAGGCTACAGCGACGGAACATCGTTCCGTCGCCTTAGCCTTTTTAAAAATAAAAATCTAAGGCTTCGGCGACGAAAGAAGGTTGCATCGCCATTATGGAAGGCTACGGCGACAAAACATAAACTTGCGTCGCCGTAGCCTCTTTTAAAAACAGAGCTACGACAACGAAACTTGAAGGTTCCGTCGTCGAAACCTTCTGTTTCCCTCCCATTTTTCACTTTTGGGGGGAAAATAAAACTTTGTGTGGGACCTAAAGCGACGATAGAAAGTATACGTCGCCTTTATGAAGGCTACGACGACGGAGGTTTCAGGATCCGTCGCCGTAGCTTTTTTTAAAAAAATAAAGAAACGTAAAGCTACACCAACGGAACGAAGCCTTCATCGCCGTAGCCTTCTGTTTTCCTTTCATTCCTCACTTTTTGATGAATATGGAACTTTGTGTGGGACCTATAGCGACGAAAGAAAGTTGTGTTGCCCGTTAGGAAGGCTACGACAACGCAGCCTTAAACATCCGTCACCGTATTGGGAGTCTAAGGCGACAGAAGACGCATTCTGTCGCATAAAGCTGACAGAATGATAGGTTAAGGCGACGGAGCACCCTTTCCGTCGCGTTAGATACCAGAGAAGGCGACGGAACAAATGTTCCGTCGCCGACTTGTCTTACGGCGACGGGATAGTGCTCCGTCGCCGAAGATGTCGTCGCCAATATGTATTTTTCTTGTAGTGTTTGAAGGGAAGTTACAGTTAATAACTCGTTTAGATTATGTTTTTTGTAGGGTGAATGTGACAATAATTCGTTTGGATGTGTTTATAAATGAGTGATTATTCTGAGAAGTTAGAAATGAATGATTATAAATGTGTAACGACTCTAAATTTCATAGGAAATTTAGTGGTTTAAATGAGTTAAAATAATTAAATTGGCAGGAGACTAATTAGAAATAAATTATGTGGTTATAATATTCAATTAACTTGGACTAAGTGGCCGTAGGATGATTAATAATTAATAGGTTTAACCATGGGTAGTTAAGTTAATATGAGTTCTTAATTATCTTGAGTACGTGGAATTTGTTGAAAGATTTTTAACAATTACTTTTTACTAAATGATTTTCAAAAGAGAGAAAAAAAAAATAAAAGCAGGGAGATAATATAAATTAAATAAGGTTTGTTTTATATTTACTAGATATTTTTAACGTGGGTGGAACGTGTTTATATTTTGATTAATTTTTTTCAAATAATTATTAAGTAGTGTCTATATTTTTTAATTAAAAAAAAAAAAACTTACATCTTCATCTCTATAGTGTCATACAATATTTTCTTTAAAGTAAATATGTGGTTATTATAAATTTTAAGTAGAGAGTGTCTCCTCATTCATAGGCAAATTTTTCTCAAAAAAAATGGTTTCAACTCTCTGTTCTTTTCTCTTCTTAGCATGATCTTTCTACCTAGAAAGTACATACAAGCTCAAAAAAAAAAAAAAAAAAAAAAAAAAAAAAAATTGAAACATCTTAATCTATTTTTTAAGACAATAAATGAATGAGAGTAGAATTAGAACTGTCTACTACATAAAATAAAAAATATATCATAACCTACTAAAATATGTTTTAATGTACGAAAAATATCAAATTGTTTGAGGGTGTTTGAGTTTTTTTTTTCCTTTTCCATTTAATAATGTTAATAATAAATATTGCTTACTTTTTTTAATCATTTGTAAGTTTTTTTTTTCATTTTAATATAGTATTGACATAGTACATTACAAAATGTAATGAATAATTCAAAAATTATAAAATATTTATCATATATTTCTTCTAAATTACGAAGACGAAGAGAAGAGGAAAAGTCTTATGCTTGAAACTTTCAAAATTCATAATCTCATACGATTAACCACATGAACATGGAGAATGATGGTGAATCACACAAACTCTATTTTTGAACTATTAAAGATATCAAAATACCTTTCAAATTACAATGAACATTAATGCAACAAATTAAATCAAAAGAAATAAAGGTAAACATATTAAATAAAATAAAGAATACAAAGAAAAGTAAAGGTGTTTGTAAGAAAATTGTTGAAGAAAATTCAATATATATAGCTGTAGGAAGAGAGAGTTACAAAACCTTTCAATTTTCACCATTAAATGAAGATATATAAACTCATTAATTTTATGAATTAAATTATAAAAAAAATGCAACTTTTCATATTATAACATTTTCATTTACTAACTATTTATATTGAATAGGTTATATATGAAGATTAAGAGAGGATAAACTAATTATATAATGCATTCAATTAATGATTATGATTAGTTGTAGGGGCATAAGTGAAAATTTCAAATTTTCATTAAGGTAAATTAGTCAAAAATAATTTATTCCTTGTGCCACACTTTAAGGTAGTAACTAATAATAATAATAATAATAAAAATAAAGTATAAATTATTTTTATAAGTAAAATTGAAAGTCACAAAATTGTTTAGATTATAAAACTTTTAATTAATTTTATTAAAAATACTAAAAAGTTTTTGTATTCTACCTTGTTCTCGTTAAAAACTTATATAGGATTAATATAAGTGTATCTATATAT